>KV426822.1:0-11035 GCA_001632375.1 Exidia glandulosa HHB12029 | reverse complement strand
AGTCCCGGGTTCCCCACCGCGCAACCGACGACGCGTGTCCGGAACGTCGTGCGCCGCCCGTCGTTCGCGCCAGAGTACATCGCGCTCAAGCGGCAGGGACATCTCACGCCCGTCACCACCTCCCCTCCGACGCGGCGCCTCGATCCGCTCCCCTTGCCACCGCCCAACTCGCCCTCGCGTCTGCGCGCGGGACAGGTCGTAGCGTTCAGCATCTCCTCCGACGCGCTGGGCGCCGTGCTCGTCCCCAGCGCCTACCGCGACTTCGACCTCGAGAAGATCTGCGAGACTAAATATCTCGGCTTGATATACGCCGTGAACCCGCCGTCGAGGAGTATGCAGACCGATACGTGGGTCGGCGAGGAGATCTTTATCGCGTTTATTGTCGGGTTCCCGCCCGGACGCACCGAGGCTGCGCGCAGCTTTCGGAGCGGGATGATCCCGCTCCCGTCGCACTGCGTTTCGATCGCACCAAACGCCGATGTTGTGCAGAAGGAGCGCAAGCCGCTCGCCACTGCGGGAATACGATTCCCATTTGGCGGGATGTATGTATGGACGACGGTCGGTGTGCGCGCGCACGTGAACGATGTGTGGCCCGTCCCGCCGAATGCGCAGATGGCGCTCGACGAACCGGACCTCGCGCGCTTCAAGAAGTACTTCGCGGAGGACTTGCAGGCGCAGGCGAAGGCCGATCGCGAACGTACGACCCCGAAGGAGGTGTACAAGCATACGCGTCCTGGACTGGGTGGCATCTCGCAGCTGAACGAGCTTGTGAGTCTCGACGTATGGCTTGACGTGAGCGTCGCCTTGCCGGACGTCGATCCGTTTATGTTCTATCTGCACGAGAACGATATCAATGGGTACGTCTTGTCTCTTTATTCACTGTCGTGGTTGTTCGCTGACATTCTGTTTCGTAGCGTCTTGCCCAAGTTCACTAGGGCCGACAGCCCTCAGGATGACGGCGATCCCTTCGAGTAGATCTACCCTACCGTTCTACGTCCATGGCATCTACATTCCCATCTCACCGCGCTGTATCGTTATAGGTAAGTTCTGGCTACACGTTCCCGGTGCATGATCTGGTTTCCGTCTTCCATCGTCATCTATGTACGTGTGCGGTTCTCCTACTGTATGTGACCAGTCGTGTACCCATTGTTCATCTCCATCCCCATCTTCATTTCTCTCCCGCTCTGTCTAGTTTCGATCCCTTCCGATCATACTCCCATCACGATTTCTCTCGCTCACGACATTTCACGTCTCCCAATTTATCTTCTACGTACATCTGTATGATCTCTTTTAGGACTGTTCCTTGTATGACATCACATTCTCTTTGTATGAAGCTGTGGCTTAGTCTGCCGATCGATTCGAGGCTTGCCTTCCTCCCCAGGGCCGCCGCATGAGGGAACGAGCTTCAGTTACGCCTGATGCTCGTTCGTATCTCCGGGAGGGCTCAGATGCTGCTAGCTGAAGCTGGGGCTATCTGCGCTGATCTCAGCCTCTCCCTCTTTGGCCATGCAGCAGGCGAGTCTGAGAGTCGGCACTACCCTCTCGCGGGGTGCAAGACGGCAGTATCATCCACGGACGTAACTTCCCCGTCTAGGGTCTGAAAGACTACGTTTGTGTTGCCTATTTTTTTTTCAAGACTCTGAGAAGGAAAGAGATCGGCACATCTGAGCGGGTACGGGCTGAGACGGGCTATCGTACGGCCATGCGTACGTCGCAGTACATTCCATTCACCGGGTTAGATGACTGGTCGGTTTCTAAAAACTGAAAACGGGACACTGGTCGGATTTCTCTGTTCCGGTGACTGGCCTGTTCACGGACCGTCCACTCACCGTTATTGCGCCTGGTGGTTACTGTCCAGTTTCAGAGACTTGCCCACTCACCGTTTCCGGTATCAGGTGACCAGTCTTTTCTGCATTCCAGGTTACTCACCTCTTTTACCACGCGGACGGTGTGTGCATTAGAAGACTGGTGATGTTAGGATACTCTATGATCTGCAGTTTCAGGCCGAAGGTAGCAGAGCGCGAACGTAATCCTGTAAGCTGTGCAGCTGGGTGTAGACCAAATACGGCTCCAATATTGAATATGAGACCGCAAGCTAGTTCGGCGGAGACTCATCGTGGAAAGCGACCACTCACCGTTATTGCCAGAACGGGCGAGTAATCGGAAACTGGGAGATGGGATACTCACCCAATGTCGGTAACGGCAAGTCGTCGTTTTGCTCCTCTATGCCGGTTTATACGTCACACGGACGCATCTCAACGCTCTTCCTGAGTGTAGATCGAGTCCTATGTAGAGGTTTAAGATGAGAGCGTCCATTACTAACGATCAGTAACACCGCCATCTGACACCATCTTCCACCTCAGGCTCGTCATCTCCGCGTATTTTGGTTACTGGTTGTTTTTCAACAGCGAACACCAATCGTTTCTGCGCAAAGGGGTTAGTCACTGAAAATATTGAGAACAACCTCTCAGAAAACCGAACACTGGTCTCCATTGGGTACTCACCCAAGCGCGGGAAAGCGAACACTGGCCGCTTCGAAATGTGACCACTAACCCGTTTCGAAAATATTATGGGTTACTGGGCCCACTCATCTAACCCGGTGAGTCGAACGTACTCGTACGTCGGCGTCTCGGATGCATTTCAGTATAGCAGCACGTTGGACGTCGATGCTGTTAGTTTTCACTCCTTCCTGACAGATGAACGGCCCCCGAGAGATGTTGACAGCGCCCTCTTGAGTCATACGGGACCCGGGTGTGCTACGGTGGCCAAATACGGGTCATACGGGTCCAAACCGTACCGTATCCGTACCGTACTGTATTCGGGTGAGTACGGGTACGAAATCCGTATTACCGTCTGTACATACGGGCTATACGCATCCCTCGGCATTAGCAAAGTCCGTTGACGGAACTCCGTGCCTCCGATTTCCGAAGTCGACGCACGTGCAACAGCCAGCGCCCAAGATGCGACACCTCGGGAATGTGTCGGTCTCGAATCTGAAACTTGTTGAAGAACCTGTCAAATCCGTAGATTGGTCAGGATTGGACGGAAGCACGCACTGCGAACTGCATGCCGCTTTGCTCCCACGCGTGCTGTGCTGCAAAGTGTCCCACAGCCACGTCATAAGACTCAAGTTATAGTACTCGGCGGAACATTCTCGCAGGACCCTGGAGGAAAGCGGTGGACCTCAAAGACTCGCGTGCAATTCGGAGCCGAGTGTGTGACAGTGGACACTGGACAGACGGGAATGTCAAGCGGTGAGCGCCACATATAGGACCACGTTGGTTTGGTTATATAGCGGACTAGGCCACGTACTCTTGCGCTCCAACTTTCAACCATGACCTCCAACTTCACTGCCTTAGCGTCAGAGCTGCTCAATGAACCTCCAGCCGCGTTGGCCGGCCGAGGCCTCATCCCAGACGATATCCTCTTCTTGCCCGCTTCATGTTGTGCAGGCGAGTTCCGGCCTCGTCATCCCGGACGATTGACTGAACGTTGATCTCAGTGGCGGCATTCGCATGGGTATTGCACGATTATGGTATGCCAGCCCTTGACGCCATACGTCTCTCACGTGACTCCAGCTTTGACTCTGCGCGACGAGGTGAGGTGATAGACGAGAGGGCCATATTTCCGCTTCTGATGGTTGCAAAACAAGGTTGTTCTCGTATGGGTCAGTGCTCTCTCGCGTGCCTTACATGTCGATTGATTGTCATACAGAGGCAACGGATCCGCTCCGCAGCGTTCCTCTTCCTCTGGGTGAGTAAATGAAGCCTCAACGAGCCGTCATGGGTACTCATTATGCGGGCGCAGGTGCGGTACATGGGTCTACTTATTCTTGGGACCCTCATGGTTGTCTTTCTGACCGTTGGTTCCGCGGAAGTACGCAATGTCAGACTCACCTGCTACTACTGACGACTGTGCATAGGCCGACTTCGCCGATGAGCCGGCAACTGTACTCTATATCTGGACACCATTATCCCAGTTTGCTCTCTTTTGGGCGGTCGAGAGTACGTGTCATTAAAGTGGTGCGTACAAGCTCTGAGCACTGATTCTCTTAGTCATTTTACAGTGCCGCATCTACGCTCTGTACGGGAGCAGAAGATTGGCTATAATCAATGGAGTATTCTTTGTGCTTGAGCAGGTGCTGATGATTGTCCTTTGGCTGTTTATTCCTGTGAGGAATTGTACCGGTGCGTACCAGTGCGTCCGATCGGATTGCGTTCACTGATGTGCCACTTAGGTCAGTTAGCAACGGAGGTGGGCGTAGGCTGCGTGCTCATGCCGATATACTGGGTACCTGGTAAGCCCCACGAATTTTTTTTTTTCAGTCATAGGACGAAGCCCTCATGTGCTTGCTTGTAACTCTAGCCCTCGCATTTGAGCTTTGGCTTGCTTTCCTTGCATTTCGAAAATTAAAGTTCAGCGGTTGGGGGCGAGATCTCTTCAGCGTTGTCGTCCAAGACAGGTAATTTCGCCATATGTCTTCCTGATCATGAGGAAGTTGCTTACGATTCGCAGCGTCATATACTTTGCATTGTTCGTGGCAGAGATCCGCTCTCGAGAAAGTTACTGACCGGTGCCTCAAGGATCGCAATCGTTATGATCATACACCTTGCTTCAGTATGTATACCGTACTCTGTCAGGCAATTTGACACTCATTGGTTCATATTGCACATAGGCATTTCACACGTTGGACGGCTTCGTACTGCCGTCCGTTATTCGCACATTGGTCCTACTACTACCTCACTAATCTGCTACTACCCTAGGTTCCTCGTTGCCGGCCAGACAATCGGTGGCTCGCGTCTAGTCCTACAACTACGTAAAGCGTACTACGAAGGCCCGAACAATACATCTGCATCGGCAGTTCGGGCCCGAAAGCGCGGCCTCTCGACTTTGGTGGACGAGTCGTTTTATGCACCGCCGTCGCGGATGAGTCACACTGAGGGAGGAACGTACGAGTCAGTGGCACTGCAGACATTTCGCCGTCCTGCAGGTTATGGCGCTGCTTAGTAGAATACGCAGCGGGTCTGATAGGCAGACCGACAAGATAGATAGTGAAGGGATATATAGAGATGAACAATGTTGCGCTTGTACGGTCGGGAATTACACTTTTTTTAATTGCGCGGTTGCGGCGGAGTAACGAAAACAGGTGCCGGATTTCGCGCACGTGCTCATCTCTTGCTTGTCCTCCTTCACGTTCGCCGCGGCATTGTTCGACCGTACCACGCTACCAAATTTGATACATCTCAACACGGTTCGAGAGCCCCCTTTGCAGTCAACAAAGCGATCAAATCTCATCGGCCGCGTCCGACCTAGGGCTGCAGACCGTACCGTATACGGGATACGGCCGTACGGTCCACGGGAACGACGGGTTACGGACCGTACTCTTTACGGCCGTCAACCTCGTCTCCAGGAGGCTGTACGGTACGGGTACGGGTCCGTATACGGCCGTATACCGTATCGCCGACGGGTTCGCGGCGTGACCATTCGAACTCGGCTCAAGATCAATACTCTTGTATGTAAGATAGGTAAGATGAACTATCTGCAGCAATATATAACGATTGCAATACCATCTGCGTCACCGGAGCAGCTTTTTCATTGACATGGACCCGTGAGAACTGACTGACTAATCTCCGGATCGCGTCGCCGGCGCAACCTCAGCAAGCTGGTCAGTATTGAACACCGTATATAGCATCGGAACAGTTATATGGTGACTATGGCAGTGGTCCTACACTTGCTTGGGACCCAATCAATACTCTAAGGTGCCGCAAAACCTCTGGGGACCCCGTTACCCGTACATACGACCGTAAACACCGTACACGGTACGGGTTTGTACGGGACCGTACCGTACCGTCATCCGTATGACACAGGCGCTGCTGATTCGCTATACGGTACGGGTCCGTAACCCGTACAACCCGTACCGTATGTACGGGTTGTACGGCAACGGTCTGCAGCCCTAGTCCGACCGACTCAAGGCTTGCCTTCCTCCCACCACCAAGATCCCAGAGCCGAATATGAACAGGCGCTCCTATCTCGTCTGATCTCATAGCCTGGTATCTCCTTGCCTGATAGGGCATCTGTGCATCTACGAGCCTGGCCCGCGAGGCTCAGACTTCGAGGGGAGTTTCTTCCTCGTCTTGCTCGCGAGTCGCTGGTGATCGACTGGAGTTCTGGACAGATGCTATTGGCGCTTTTAGATCTGGCAAAACAACACGACATCCTGGTGCTCCCTGTCTTCGACTCGCGCTGTGCACTCGGCCCAGGTCACGTTTTTTTAGCAAGACCAATTAGTAGGCGCACACTATACGGTCGGAGCCAACGGCTTTACGGTTGGAGACACACTCTATATACGGTTGGAGGCAGGTGCAGTATGTGGTCCGAGACATATGCAGCTTGTGGTCCGAGACGCATGCAGTATCATGCTGGATTGACCAGATAATTCTGAAGGCTATGTCATAGGTATCAAAATTCTGAAATGGCAGATCTCTTCCCACTATCAAGCTCTAATTTTCTGAATAGTATACCCCTCGAAATTTTCTGATCCGGAGGCGGAATTGCGAGCAACATTTCGTGAACAAAGTGTTCAACAAAGTGTAATGGAAGCTATGAGATTAGGTGAGACTAAGGTTTTCCGAGGTGAGATACATTATGTAAGCATGGTATGATAAAAAAGACTGTCATACATGTCCGTATTTGGGTTGTAGGACCTGATGAACATTGAATGGCCAAATGTCTCAGATCAATGGCCTACAAATGAATCAGACCACCTACAATGACCAATATACAGCTATATTTACAAGCAATGTTGAATTTTTTGTTCGTGCTAAAGCTAAAGGTCTACAAACACATCAGACAGCCTGCATCCAACACACTTAGTCAACAATGATGACTAAGAGTGTATTATAATTGGCTGCAGCCACCTAATGTAGTGCACAATGAGATTTAGAAGTGCAAAATCACTACAATGCTATAGTCGAAGCCTGAAGTAGAGCCAAACTTCGAAAGGAAGGACATTTTCTATCATATAACTACTTGCACACACTTTAAGGCTATCAATTGCAATAGAAGGATGGTTAGTCTTACCTAGAGTGAGTTTGGTACATTCATAAGCCGTCAGTGTCGGATATTTGGCCATTCGATGTTCATCAGGTCCTACAACCCAAATACGGACATGTATGACAGTCTTTTTTATCATACCATGCTTACATAATGTATCTCACCTCGGAAAACCTTAGTCTCACCTAATCTCATAGCTTCCATTACACTTTGTTGAACACTTTGTTCACGAAATGTTGCTCGCAATTCCGCCTCCGGATCAGAAAATTTCGAGGGGTATACTATTCAGAAAATTAGAGCTTGATAGTGGGAAGAGATCTGCCATTTCAGAATTTTGATACCTATGACATAGCCTTCAGAATTATCTGGTCAATCCAGCATGATACTGCATGCGTCTCGGACCACAAGCTGCATATGTCTCGGACCACATACTGCACCTGCCTCCAACCGTATATAGAGTGTGTCTCCAACCGTAAAGCCGTTGGCTCCGACCGTATAGTGTGCGCCTACTAATTGGTTTTGGGTTTTTTTACGACGTTCGGTCGATGGATGATCATCACGACGTAGGCGCTTTTCCAGTTTTACTGTGCTGTTTGCACACACCGAGGCTCCTTCCTTCCCACGACTTCGCCGGGCGCCATGCTTCCTGCGCTGCTCCGCTGTAGTCTACGGGACGCAGACGTGACATACGGTAATGACCTGGCTTCGCTGGCGGGCATTACCGTATTAACGTCTACATCTAAATGGGGCAGCTTATCAATAGTTCCGGACAACAGTCTCTGACCACGGCGACACCTTGCCCTCAGTTTATCGAAGTACAATACAGTTGATAAGCCCTATTCATGTTCATTTCTGCTGTTGGAAAACCGGAGGAAGGCTGAAGGTTGCTGCAGGTGCGGTGCGGCGACGGCCGGAAGCAATTGGCCGCCGCTGCCGCGCAAGCAATGGACACGTCCGGGTCTTGCGCTGGGACCTGAAACATACAGAAATCGTGCAAAGGACCTCTCAGGTCCCCGGAATACCTCTGACTTGGGGACGTAACGAAACGACGGTGTCGAACCCGCGTTACAAATGACCTGCCCTAAACCCACGGTTAATCGAACACATGATAAGCCCCCCGCATTCAAACACTAACTAGCTCCGCTGCGTCGCTCTCGACGAAGGTTTATTAAAAAACAAACTACCATGTGTTGGCTCGCGGCGCCGTTATCACGCGTAGACGACGCGTATTCCTATGCTGGGTCCAAGTACACTGTCGACTCGGACGCTAGATTGCGGGAGCCCATTCATCAAGGTTGGCGGCTGGTTGTTGCACTGCAAAGTTGTGCGCTCCCGAGTCCCGCAGAACTTGAAGAGCTCGATGAAGCGAATAGTTTTGGGGAAGGACCACTGTGACTGATCAGCGCCTTCCCTGACTTGTAGATAGGTTAGTGACACTTCCTACGCCCGCGAATTCAAACATCCATTTCCAGCTGCTTGCGGATTCCCGTCGGGCGCGCGGTGGATCTACATACCCTCGTACAAGTCGTTGGCAAATCTCGCGGCACCTGCTGTTGGGCGGCATCGCCGGAGGGCGATGCTTCGTTGAGCACACGGTTCCGCAGCGCCACTCGGTGCAGATCCAGCGCGCAACGTCCATCTTTCGTAGACATTCACAGACAGATGGCAGTGCGGGAACGACGGAAAACGACGGTACCGCACCACCATTTAAGGAGACCGCCAGCAGCCCAGTGCGCTTGTGCCGCAACCATGGCCACCGACGGGATGACGAACTCCTCCGGACCACTTTCTGAGCATCCAGAAATTCTCGTAGCTCGTGTTTTCATCCCAGACCACATGCCCCTCTCGGGTGCTTCGTGTTGCGCCGGTATATCCTTCCTCGTTTAGAAAAGCCGATTGCTCAGTCCTGCTACTAGTAGCCGCATTTGCTTGGGTACTATATGACTATGGTATGCAGTACTTCTAGCGATTCTGCCGTTCGTTCACGGCGGCTTACACAACTTGAGCTATAACGCTGCGTGACGAGGTGAGAAGTCGTTCTGCACTATGTCTTGTTCTAGACACTCAGTCTGCTCCAGGTTATCGTTGTCTGGGTCAGTCAGGACGCTCGCAATCGAGCATTGAAGCTCTATTGACCGTTCAACAGCGACAGAGAATTCGTTACGCCGCCTTCCTTTTCTTTTGGGTCAGTGGAGTCGCTGCAGTGAGTGTTGTTCCAAAGTCTGTGCTCAATGTGAGGCGCAGGTGCGGTACATGGGTTTGATCCTGCTCGGGACTCTCATGGTCATGTACCGCTTCTTAAAAGCTGTACCTGACCGGGATCATGGCGATAACGTCGTTGAGGACCAGTACCGAGCCCTCGTGGACAATTCGGCAGCTGCTGGTCTCTACGGTTTTACACCCTTATTCCAGTTTGCAGTGTTCTGGGCAGTTGAAAGTAATTGGACTCTTTTCGGGAGTGTCATGATCGCTGACTACTTGAAACTACTCTCTCAGTCATCCTGCAGTGTCGCATACACGCGTTGTATAGCAGCCGGGGGCTGGCCATATTGAACGCAGTATTATTTCTCGCGGAGCTAGCTGTCATGCTGGTGTTGTGGCTTCATAATCCGTTCATATACTGTTTCAGGTACTTTATTCCCATATACTGGATCCCTGGTACGTTGGGCGCTGCAACGGCATCGGTGAATTCTCATGCGCTAACGTACTGCTACAGCTATCGGGTTTGAGCTGTGGCTCGCCGCTCTGGCCTTTAGGAAACTAAAGTTCAGTTGGGGAGGTCACCTCTTCACGGTCTTAGTGCAAGACAGGTCTGTCTCCTACCTCCCCTTGTACTAGGCTTTGCTCATGCTCCCGTGTAGCATCAAGTACTTCGCACTGTGCGTCACGGCTCTCCGATGGAATTAGACCGCTGACGATAATTTAGCATTGCAATCGTCATGGTCGTTCACTTTGTCTGTGTGCGTATAGCGGCACTTGATGCTCATCGACCGTAATTGACATGTATTATGTGCAGGCATTGTACCACTTTGACAGCTATGTATTGCCGTCAGTAGCTCCTGGATTATTCTTGTCTTGGGACTGACCGCGTGTTACCAGGTTTCTCGTTGCTGGTCAGACGATTGGGGGGTCGCGTCTTGTACTCCAACTGCGCAAAGCGTACTACGAAGGCAAAGGTGCTAGTCATGGGACCACCTTGGGAGCTCACGGAGTACGGCGCGGCATCTCAAGCTTGGTAGACGAGTCTTTTTACGCATCTCCATCGCACCTGAGCGGCCATAACCGGCCCGCGTCGACTGCTCCCGTTCTTCCCCCCGCAACGCATCTCGAACCTGATCTTTGTATAAGATAGCCTCTGCTGCGAGTAAGACGATTCGATATTTACCTATATAATATGTACAGAGCCTTTCTATATAGGAACCAGTCCCGATAGTAAATGAGCATGGCAACTTGGTGAAGCGTGCGCCAGAGATAACGCAGCGCAACACTACGAGATCTTGACACTGATATATAGTACTCGTCCAGTTGCTTGTGGACGTCTACGAAGGAGCAGACTGTATTGAGTGGGCGGAGCCGCGTCGGAGTGTCGCGAATAGGTGCCGGATTCCGCGCACGTGCTCTCCCTCTTCCTCCTTCGTCGCGGCCAGATGCAGGCGTACAATATCACGCCACCGATGATAGGACCGTTCAATCGACAAACGAGTCCCAAATCTCCCGACTGCCACCCCCAAGAAGTCTCTCAAATAGTAGCGGCAGCGTTGACCGATTCGAGCTGCTCAACCAAATGGAATACCAGTATCGAGGCGCGTACGACATAAATGTCGCCGGGACTCGTAGAATACAGCGTCGGCGCTATACCACACTCTCGTTGTTTCGAGTTCGTCAACTGTGTTGGATTTATAGCTTCCGATCGCACGCATGTATACCTCGTGTTGGCTGAGATTGAATACGATCATGTTCTTATGCCCCGTACGTTTCGATT
>KV426821.1:0-10998 GCA_001632375.1 Exidia glandulosa HHB12029 | reverse complement strand
TGTGCTGAGATCTATGCGCGCCCAGGTCTTATACCCTCGGATGCGAAAGACTCGTTTGGCGAGACGATCGGCGGCGTTGGGAGTGCTATTGCGGTGAAGCGCGGCAAGTACGACATCGACGACGGCGTCTTCTCTGGCGTACTCGTTCTCCAGCCTGACCGCGGCCACAACATCGACGCGCCCATTGACTGGCAGGTCCGTCTTGTGTCCTCGCTCTCGTGTCCCGTCTCTCACCGCATCCTCTCTCACAGGGCCGTTTCCACACCTTCGACTTTACCCTCACGCCGTACTATGGCACCAAGGCGCTGTCGTTCAAGGATGCACAGAAGACGCTGGAGCTCGAGTACGTGATGACGCGCCTGTTCACCGACCGCGCGGACGTCCCGGTCAGCGGCGCGGACGCGGACGCCATCCGCTCGGCGAACGCGACGGCTGGCGACCCCATCTTGCCCATCCCCTGTACGTTCCTGGTCGCGTGCCAGCTGGACGGAACGCTATTCTGAGCACCATGCCTTCAGCTCCCGCGGAGAACCACATCGCATTTGACCCAGAGGGCGTGGTGCAGAACGCGGACGGGAGGTATGTATGCACGTGCATGTGGAGGTTGCCCTGCTGTGTTGAGTTCTGACGGGTCGTTGTTTGCAGTTACTGGGTGTCGGACGAGTATGGGCCTACTATCCACTTGTTCGACTCGACGGGGCGTTTGATCCACAGCATGAACCCGCCGGACGCCGCGCTCCCGCGTACAGCGGCGAGGTCGATCAACTTCACCTCAGCCTCTGACCCATCCAGCGGACGCGCGGCGAACCAGGGACTGGAGGGCCTGACGGCCTCGTCGGACGGGAACACGCTCTACGCGCTCCTGCAGTCCGCGCTTATGCAAGACGGCGGCTCGAGCGACGACAAGACGACCAATAGGTTCACGCGGCTCTTCGCGTGGGACGTCTCCGCTGTATTCTCCTCGTCCTCGTCCTCGTGGCCGCCGCCGCTCGTGGGCGAGTGGGTCGTACCGCTGCCCATCAGCGACAAGAACAAGTCCCGCGCGACGAGCGAGGTACACTTCCTCAATACACACCAATTCCTCGTCCTTTCGCGTGACGGCGACGGGCACGGCTCGGACGACCTCAGCTCTGGGTACAAAGGCATCGACCTCATCGATATCTCGAATGCGACCAATATTGCCGGTCGCTTCGATGGGCCGACTGGTGCCATTGCGCCAAAGGGCCAGTTGATTGCGGGCGTAACCCCTGCGCTGTACCAGTCGTTCGTCAGCTTGATTGACGATACGCAACTCGCTCGTTTCGGCCTGCATAACGGTTAGTAGGCTTGAAGAGGATCTCGTTTACTGTCGGCTGACGCATCTCCGTACCACAGGCAAACCCGAGAACTCGCAGCTGATTGACGGCAAATGGGAGTCCATCGCCCTCGCACCGATCCAAGACGAGGACTTCCCTGATGACTATTTCCTGTTCACTGTCGTGAGTCCCTTTGCCTTGCGATGAAGCACGACGTAACTGGTACTTCAGAGCGACAACGACTTCCAGACAACGAACGGCGTTTCTCTAGGCAAGAAGTACGACGACGACATCGATGTCGACACTCAGCTTCTCGTATTCCGAGTGACGCTTCCTTCCGTAGCCAGGGGGAGCGTTGAACAGGCGATCAGCTTTGACGGTTGAGTACATCTCGGAGTGGTACCAGATGTTTGCACATTTTGTTTGGCTAGCATCGGGCCTACAAGAACATTGACTCTGGAATACATTCATTTGGAGGACATATAGTGTCACAAGACCTGCGTTGAGACGCCCAAGATGCTTCTATGCGCCCCTGGTAGATATAGGATGGCGTTTTGGTCGCAGATGCCGCTTGAGTGCGGCATCTCGTATACGATGCAATGAGCCAGCTCTTATCGACGACTTGACAGCCGTGACTGAAGACCTCGTCCTCGTGCCTTTTTGGAAGGCGTCGCGGCGCTCCTGCTGGACTGAACGTGGTGATTCACTCGGAGAGCGCGTATCAGGCGACGGGCATGCCGAGCGTCGAAAGGGGACGCTTGTTGTCGCCGTTACCGAGCGCCAGTCGTCATCCACGTCGTCGTCAAGCTCTATCGTGAAATCGATATCTCCACAGCTTATGTCGACACCGTGGATAGACCCGTACGCAGAGAGGATGCGCCCATGCACGTTGCCGCCGTCATATGAGCTAGCTGAAGCCGCATCGCCTGCCGTGCAAGGCTGGTCGCTGGCAGACGAAGACGGGGATGGGATCGGCAGGACTAACACGTCGTCCAGTGCCGGCGACGACATTCGAGCATCGACAGTGTAGCGCACGAGCATGGCAAGAGTGGAGGACGGGATCAAGATGATAGCGGAGAGGTGCAGAGCTAAGCAAGCGCCAGGCTGGCTTTATGGACGACCCCCAGACGCTTCAGGACCAACGGAGCGAAGAAACCACCTGAATCGGAAGCGCATGCCGCAGACCAGAGTGCCGCTTTCGGGTCGCGAACCGTCTGCTGAATGGAACTATTGCGTAGGGCAGCTTCACAGCTGACAGCATCGAAGCAGCGGCGAAGCGTGCCGGTCCAAGCAGACCCAGTATGACGGAGAACAAGAACTCTGTCGATTCGCTTTGAGAACTTGTCTGCGCTTGAGGTGCGCATGGGGAAAGCGTAGAGATTCTTAAATAGAAGTTACAGTAGCAGCCAAGGGGCGAACGCGCTGTTTGAAATTCCAAAGCGCTCTTGCCGTCCGTCATGCGCATTCCCTGGTCGTCCGCTCTGCTTCTGCCGTGCGTCGCAGTCTCTTCCGTAGCGAACGCCCAGCTCATGCCGGCTGCAGCGCTGTGGTCCACGCGGTCGACATCCGCGGCCTATTTCAGTTGAACGACGTCTGCAATAGTGGGTGCCGCTACGCGCAAGCTCAGAGCCTCAGCAGCTGACGCCTCCATATCAGCTGTGCACGATGTCCAGGACGCAAAGGTGCAGCTTGACGGCGGTCTGCGGTCCGCGCTCATACGGCGTACTGGCGAGTTCATAATGTAGGCATCCTCATACGCATACGTTCTGGCAACCGAGCTCATGCGAACCTGACAGACCAGAGGTCGACCCAGGTCTCTACATCCTCTCCGTAGACTCGCAGCATTTCGTCTTCGACCAGGTCTGCCGCCTCCCTGACTTCAAAGGCATACTCTACTCACATCACCACACATGTAGTTCCTCGTCGACATCGTCATGAACGACACCAAGCCCCTCGTGTTCGTGCACCCATACATGCCTGGAACACCGCTACTTCCCAAAGCCAACGTCACGCTCGCGCATCCTATGACACTGCTCGCTCGCCGGCGTAACATCTACTTCGTCCCGCGCGAGTCCTTCAACGTCGTCGGCATGTTCAATAACCCCATGATGCTGCTCATGATTGGCACGGGCGTCATGATGTTTGCCATGCCCATGATCATGGTGCGCAAATGAGTATGTCGTCGTACATGTTTGCCTAACCGACGCGCCGTAGAACTCCATGGACCCACAGGCACTCGCCGACGCAAAGCAGATGCAGGCAAAAATCTTCAGCGTGCAGAACGCAGCCACAAGCGGTGATATCGCAGGGTAAGTTGCTATACGTATTTGCCGTAGTATCCGTTACCGAGCACCACTCGCAGTGCATTCAAGCAGATTGCTGGTGATTCCTCGACACCCGCCCGCCCGCAAGTAGAGGCACAAGGGTCCACAGGCTCTGTATCCAAAGGGAAGAAGGGAAAGCGGCGTTGAGCAGGCAGCAGCATGCCCCAGTACATAGAGTATCTTTCCCCGCACAGGACTAATGCAATAGGCTGCACACCTCTCCATGAAGATCTGATACGTCTATTGGAAAGCCATGTCTGGAACTGCACGCAGAAAATAGAGAAGGGATTAAATTCGCGTATTCGGACTGTGTGCTATTATGCGCTCAGCAGTGAATGGCCTTGTCGTACGACGCCATGGCTGCCTCCTTGAATGCCTCGCTCAATGTCGGCTAGGTTGGTGTACGCCGTTAGCCGCAGAAGTGAAAAGCGATGGCAGAAACAAACGTACGTGGGCGTGAGATGTGCGGGCAATGTCTTCTGCGCTCGCGCTGTACTCGATCGCAAGGACAGCAGAGGCGATCATCTCGCCGGCGTTCGGGCCTAAGCGACATGCCAACATGAACATAAGCACGTCAAGGAGAACGTTGAACATACCGATGATGTGTACGCCGAGGACCTTGTCCGTCTCCTTCTCAACGATGAACTTGACGAACCCGTCCGTCTCGAGGTTGGTCTTGGCGCGTGAGTTGGCGATGAACGGGAACTTGCCAATCTTGTACGCGGTGCCGTTCGCCTTGAGCTCCTGCTCCGTCTTGCCGACCCACGCGACCTCGGGGTACGTGTATACAACGGACGGGATCGCGTTGTAGTTGACGTGCCCGTGGCCATGCTTGATAATCTCGGCAATGGCGATGCCCTCCTCCTCGGCCTTGTGCGCGAGCATCGGGCCGAAGGTCACATCGCCGATACACGAGACGCCCGGGGCACTCGTCCGGAACTGGTCATCGACGACGACGCGGCCCTTCTGGTCGACCTCGACTCCGATGTTCTCAAGACCCAAGCCCTTGGTGTACGGCCGACGACCGATCGCGACAAGAACGACGTCCGCATCAAGCTAAACGACCATGAGCTCGTGAATAACGTCACACAACATGACGTTCAGGACTGACCGTCTCCTCGCTACCACCTTTGGCGCTCTCGACCTTGACCTGGACCTTGTCCGAGCTCGTGTCCGCGGAGATGACCTTGGTGTTGAGTTTGAACTTGATGCCCTGCTTTTGCAGGAGCTTCTGGAACTGCTTCCTGTGGAACTACACGTTAAGAGACTTGATAGGGGTCGAAATCATAAAACTGTCACGCACGAAACCTCCTCGTCGATGCCGGCGCCGCCAATGCCGCCCAGGAACTCGACAACGGTGACCTCGGCACCCAAACGGCTCCATACGCTGCCGAGCTCGAGGCCGATGATACCGCCGCCAATAACCAGCATCTTCTCGGGGACCTTCTGGAGGTCGAGCGCGCCCGTCGAGCTGACGACGCGCTTCTCGTCGATTTCGATGCCAGGGAAGGGAGTAACCTCCGAGCCCGTAGCAATGACGATGTTCTTCGCCTCGATTTCGGTCTCGCCGCCGTCAAGGAGCTGGACAGAGACCTTGTTGGCGGAGACGAATGAGCCGGTGCCCTTGATGTAGTCGACTTTGTTCTGCTTGAACAGCGTCTCGATGCCCTTGGTGAGGCCAGTGACAGATGTATCCTTTGCCTTGAGCATGGTCTCGAGGTTGAGCTCGATGCCGGATACTGCGACGTATGTAAGCTGGAGCGCTGGTATGAGTTTCAGCGCTTGCCGTCAATGCCACGCTTTTTGAAGTCGTGCTTCGCAGAGTGGTAGATGTGCGAGTTGTTGAGCATGGCCTTGGACGGGATGCAGCCCACATTGAGGCATGTTCCGCCCAGCGAGCCGCGCTTTTCTATGCACGCCGTCTGCGAGCAGCGTTATGTCAGCGCCCTCCGACCGACTCCGGAGCTTGCAGAACGGACCTTGAGACCCAGTTGCGCAGACTTGATCGCAGCGACGTAGCCACCAGGGCCTAAGAACGCTCAGAGCTTGAAGACGCGCGGATGGAACAAGACGCGCACCTCCGCCAATGACGAGGGTGTCATACGGGCCTTCTGTCGCGAGTCCGCGATAAAAGAGCGCGACTGGGGTCCGCGACTTTGTCGTAGTTCAGCTGAAGCACTCGACACAGGCAACTGCGCGTACCCTGCGAGCCGCCCGTGCGACAGTGAGCATTTCAGCGCAAAGAGATGGATGGCAAAACCCGGTGCTCGACTCAACGGTTCGTCTGTGAACGTTCTTACGTGTTTCAAGTGATAGTCTCACAATTTACCCTTGCATCAGATGACGCGATGGCCGAGTGGTTAAGGCGATTGACTCGAATATTGACATCAATTTCCCTCTGGGAGCACAGGTTCAAGTCCTGTTCGCGTCGTTTTGTTCTGGTCAGTGCCGTTGGAGTTGGCTGCTAATTCTGTTTTGCTGTCCCCCACCAACAGTATGTGGTTATCGGACGTTCTGAATCCTCAGTCCGCACTCAAAGATTGGGTGCATTGAGACGTCTCTTCACCTTCTGATCTCAAGACAAAATGAGTAAGTATCATGGTACAGTAACCGTCCTCGCCTTTCGCCCGTCACGGTTGGGCGGAATACAAATGCGAACAGGACTTGATCCTATGCTCCCCGGCACTAATCGACGCATCATTCGCGGTTGGGATACTGATTTCGTTGTCCTCTACCAGTGGAATTGAGATGCTTCCCCATGGCTTGCGCAAGCAGTTTTCAAAGTGCGCGAAGGCCGTATTCTGTGTCACCAACGTTCCTATACCTTCGGATCTCCTTTCTATTTGCGCAAGGGATACATGTAGACCCTCTACTTGGGGCTCGAGCAATCAACATCTGGCCTTGGCCGGGTCTCCGTCATAAACGGCTGGACTCTTATGCCCTGTGTACTTACATAACTCGCTCCGGCTCTGTGGACATACCAAACTCACTTGTGAGTCCTAGTACCAGTAGAAGGTCTTTTCCTGAGTGTCATCGCTAAGCGCGATTCCGTAGTTACGGGGTGTGAATCACAGACAATATGGAACCACATATTGAGAACCTCGTCAACGAGTATGATTACTTCCTTTCTTGTAAGCAGAATCATGTGCACAACACAGACGGAGACTACCACCACGAGAACTTGAAAGCCGGGCTCTACCGGAGTGCCAGTTGGACGTCCACATCGACGTGTGATAATTTTTTGGATATAAAGGGACCAGAGAAGGAGAGGAAGGGATCTGAAGCAGTGGAGAGTCGCAGTTCCCGTGATATGGTGAATGCGCCCCCCTATTCTTTCAAGAACCGCGTGGAGCACCGGGGTTAACGTGCTCCACAAATGGCTCTCCATCTGCTCATCCTCTTGGGTCAACCCTCCTGGCCTGCCACGGGATCGGGGGGATGAGTGGCTTGGCTGCAAGTATGCATACTGCGGCCGGCCGGAAGGGAGAGCCAGGCTCACCCGATCCGAACATCCCCGCAACACTGACGATCCGATTGTAACAACAGGTGTAATAGTAATAGTGTACAAGTAGTACAGTCCAGGATCGCCGCCGGCAGGGGTGGTACGTCCGGGCGAACCGGTTAGATACGTAGAGTACAATAGGCGCGAGGCGAAGTAGGAAGACAACTCCCACCATCCTACTCCCCCCCCTCCCCCGCAGTAGTAGTTTCTCTTTGCTGTGATCTGCTGCGACTTGGGATTTGGGTTTTCTGCAGCGAGAATAACGCAAGGATTGCGTGTCGCTGCCGGAGGCGCCTACCGCGGAATCCGAAGTAGCAAGTGCCGTATGCACCATGGAGTAACAACTGTAAGCCACCAAGGGGCGCAGAAGAAAGGCGTGTCTTCTACTTGAGGCTATTACGGAGCGAAGAATTCTCGAGACACATCGTCAAAGCAAGACTCTGCATAAGTCGCCGGCGGTTCTCAAGTCGTTCGCGGCGGGATATGGCTTTGAACACTGACACTCAGACCTAGTACCCGACCCGATTCAAAGCCATGTTCACGACGAAGCGTACGATGTCCAAGGGATGGGCGAATCCCCAACGGCGCCAAGGTCTCTGCCATGTCAGCTCATGCTGAGTCAGCATTACGGCACATTCGGTACTGTACCGTGTACGCGCTTAAAGGCGGCCTCGGCGCCGTGAATATTGCACCATTTGCGCTGCGCCCTTCAGCGCAAATGCCCGCGGATACGACAGTCACGACACGCCCCGCGCCTTTGGGATGGAAATGGCGCTCGTCGGTCTGGTTCGTTACGCTTGGTATGTCGCAGAGCGCTGTCGCCGTCCTGCGTCCCACTAACTGGCGCAGGTGCGTCGATACGTCGTGCGCGTTGGCGTCGCTCACAACGCGTCTAGTCGTCGGCTTTGGACAAGCTTGCGACATGCTTGTGTACGCGATAGCGATCCCTGTCGTACCGTTCAGGGTGAGCGCGAATCTTTCAACAAGCGCAAAGCTCCTACTCAGGCCGATTGTCGTCAGTTACAACAACTCGGATACGACGAGGTCTCGTCCAAGACGGGATGGCTGCTCTTTTCCTTTGTGCGTGGCTGTTTCTCTCTTCCTTCCATGCACTCAGGCAATATACAGTCGCTCAGCATGATCATTGGTGCGTCCGCCAACTAGCAAGGTAGCTTTGCATCTCACCCAGAGGTTAGCTACGCCGCCCGTCTCGTATCTGTCTGAGCGGTATCATGCCCGCCGATGGCCACTCATACTCGGTCTGGTGGCTCTCATTGCATCTCAGGCCCTCTTCATGGAAGCCACGAAACTCTGGATGATGATACTGGCACGTGCACTCCAGGGAATAAGTTCCACTGTAGTATGGGTCGTTGCACTGGCTCTTCTGTTCGTCTCATCTCGCCTCGAATTTCTGACGCTAAACCTCTGTCGCAGATGCGACTCCGTCCCAGAAGACAAGATAGGACGTACGCAACCTAACGCTCAGCCCACCCCATGCTCATGTTTGTTTCCAGAGCAACTTGGCTTCGCCATGTCAGGTTATTCGTTCGGGTAAGAATGGCGTGCTACGAGTACACTCGGAACCATTTGCTTACGCCCAGTCAGCTTGATTATTGCCACGCCTATCGGCGGTGTTCTATACGGACAACTGGGCTATCGAGCGCCGTTCATCTTTGGGATGATTGTGGCCTTCGTAGACCTTGTCGGGCGGCTGCTCGTCATCGAAAAGGCGGACGCCGACAAGTATCGCGCAGCAGTAGCTCCCGAGACAGCTGCCACTCTGCAGCAAGAAGTCGCAGGCGAAAAGAAAGAAGAGGCTGCGCCGGACCACGTAGCAGACTCCGATGGCGCTGCTGAAGTCGTTGCCCCTGATCACAACGTACCAGAAGCGAACGTATTACCGGTTACGCTGTCGCCAATACAAATCATCCGCAAGTTGGGATTCTCTCGACGGCCTCTGGTAGTGCTCTTCCTGACAGTGACCTGGGGGTATGTTCGCCTTTCCCACCCGATGACCTCTGTGCTCACTCTCACCCTCAGTATGTTTTACGCTGGGATAGAGCCTACGCTCCCGCTTCGCGCACAGGCTGTGTGGCACCTGAGCGTCACAAAGGTCGGAATCCTATTCCTTGCAGCTACTGCGCCATCCCTCTTCTGTGAGTCTCATTATAGAGGCGCAAGTCTCTGTAGCTCTGAACCACTCACTTAGCTGGGCCGATCGCTGGCTACCTGTCGGACAGAACACATCCAGGCCTCATCTCCTGCATCTGCGTCGCTTTCTCACTTCCGTGGATGTATCCTCTGGCGCTCAGTGGTCCTCTGGCAGTCTTTGCAGTTTCGTTGGTGTTCTCGATGTTCTTCGCCTCTGGAGTTATTGTTCCGATCACCGCAGAGCTTGCAGCCGTGTCGAGAGCCATTCCCGGCCTCGGATGTGCGTGCCTTGCTCTTCCTGACGCTGTTCCTGACATCTTCCGGTTCTAGACGCACACGTTTACGGGCTGTTCAATTTGGCGTATGCAGTAGGAAGTACAGGTATGTGCGCTTATGACTTATGGCTGCCCGACTCACACATTTCCGCGTAGTTGGTCCTGTTGTAGGAGGGCAGATCTACGACCATGCGGACAACGGCTGGATCGTCCTCATGGCGGTCCTCGCAGCGTTACTAGGCCTGTCGCTGATCCTGAGTGCCTACATGGGAGACCCCTTTGTGGCGTCCAGACAATTCTGGAGACAACGACCGATATGGAGGAAGCCCGCAGACGCTGCGATTGCATAGGGCGGAGGAAGCATTACAATAACTTATGTACACGCGCACTCCCCAGTCAACCACATGTCTCGTCCCCTCACTCAATGCATGCACGTAGACGATGATATGTGAATGTGAGGGTGTTATTGGACTCTCATTGTTTCGTCACGCGAACAACGGCGGACTTTGCACACTCTTGCTTCTTGCGGCCGCGCAAGTCAAGGTCGTTCCGGCTCACGCGCGCGCAACGCTGAGGACCATATGGGACGGGCCTTCTTGTCTCTTGCATACGACCAACGTGAGCTCTTGGGCTATGACGCGGCGCCTGGCCCCTAATCCCGCCCTTGTGATACCCAGCGCAACCTCCCGCCGCTCCGCAACTCACGCTGTCTTCCTCGCCCCCCGACCCGTCGTCTTCCTCGTCGTCGTCCTCGTCGCGTAGAGCACGACGAGTCTCAGCGACAGCCCAACTACGTGAGGCCGCCGCCAGCGTCAGTGCCGGGACCTCCGAGCTCGCTGCGATTCGTGCAGAGACGACGGCGGCACTCGAGAGCGTCTCGAACCGCCTGCAGAGCCTGCGCGCATTACTTATAGCCTCTGCCGCCATTAATAACAATATCAACGCCATGTCCAGTCCCCAGCAACAGCAGCAACCGGGCAGGGATATCGACCCGGGCCACAGCGCGATACTCCTGTCACCGCCGTTGGACGCAGCAGTGCAGACTCCGCCTCAAGCGCCCTCGACGCCCGAGTCGGCGCTGACGACGCGCGCGCTGCGTCTGACTAGTAACATCAACACCAGCCCGCAGCGACCGGTACAAATGGCACGTAGAAGTGGCCAGGCGCTGACTGGCGACTCTCGCGAGACGTCTCAACGCCTCCTCGACGCCGTGCGCGAGCTGCGCGGGTCTATCGAGCGCTCGCCCAACCTCGCCGCCTCCCTCGGTATCGGCGGGCCCGGCCTCAACGGTCCTAATGTGGACGCGAATGGCGGGTCGCCGCCGGATAGAAGACGCGCGCCGACGGTCATCGACTTCCAGCAGCAACGGCGCATGATGCAGGTCCGCGTGCATAATCAGACATTGAGTCGGGCGACGCAGGCGGACCACAGCACGACTGAGACGATCACTA
>KV426820.1:0-10996 GCA_001632375.1 Exidia glandulosa HHB12029 | reverse complement strand
CGTTGAACGTTGGCAACCGCCTCTTGGCTATTCTGCACCGCAGCGTCCAACTTCGAACCTTGTTCAGACGCCAAGCGAGCCCACTGCTTTTCGCCGACCGCAGTACCGTCTTGCATAGCGGAGAAGGCCTTACGCAGGCTCGTGTCGCGTTGCCGCGTGTAGTCTTCGAGCATTGTCGAGACGCGGCGCACGAGATCATTCCTGGATCGCTCAGCCTCGGCCTGCTCCTTCTCGAGCATCTGCAATAGTAGGGCATTCTGCTGTTTGAGGCGACGTATCTGCAAGGCACCCATCAGCACAATTCCGTGAATGAATAAGAGTGCCCTATACCTCCTCGGCAGAGGCGGCCTCGGTCATGGCCTTGACATCTGCTGCAACTCTCGCTTCGTGTGCAGCCTGCTTTTGCGCATCACTCGCCAGCGCCTCGATAAGCTGAGAAAGTCCATCCAAAGTCCCTTCCGCCTGCAAGTTACGATGAGTTTCTGGCAACATCGCTATCCCACCATATGACGCACAACATTGCAAGACGCCTTCCCGGCAACTCTGATCTCCTGGAGCAATGACAAGTTGGTCTTGAGCATACCGGCAGACCAAGCGTCGAATGCCTGAATGACGGCTTGGCTTGATTCGTGAATGGTCTTCTGCACGCCAGACGTCGCAGTGGAAGAAGCGTTCTCTGTTGCTTGGAGAGACTTGTGAGCATCCTTCAGCACGCCGAGTTGCTCTTTCACGAGTGACGCGAGACCAGAGAGAGCCTAAAGTCACAGTTAGCGACGCCCAAAAGGTACGACAGGTCGAAGCTACCTCGATGTCCTTCGTGCGGAACTGTTCGGCGGAGACGGCGAGACCATCCATAGTCTGACCATGCGTCTTGATAAACTCCTCCAGAAGAGACTGCATCGCGTGGGCACGCTCCCCGAGCGACGAGCCAGACTTGATCGCAAGCTTCGCGTTGGAGTTGAAGACGACGGTTTTCCTATCTGCGGTCGAAGTCAGAAATGCGCGCGGAAAGGCTGCGCGAGACGAGACGTACCGAGCTTGCCGAACAGTCCCTCGATGTCGCGGATCCCATGCTGCACAGCGCTCTTCAACCCCGTCGCAACCCCGTCCAAGCGCGCCTCGGTATCCTGGTGCGCCTGCCGCACGATGATTTCCTCTTCCAGGGCGTTGCGCGTCTGCTCGAGGCGACGCTCGTTCGCCTCAAGGTCGAGTTTAGTCGTGTGCAAGCTCTCGCGCGTGCTCGCGAGCTCCTGCTCACGCTTTGCAATGAGCGCAAGGCTCGCCTCTAGCTCGGAGTTCGCGCCGCGCAGCTGCGATTCAACCTCGGCGAGTTGGCTCTTCGTGTCTGCGAGGTCGGACAGGACGGCTTGCTGCTCGGCTTGCATCTCATCCCAGGTCTCTTGGGCGAAGAACATGCCATGCTTCTCTCGGGCAGCCTACATGACAGACAGGGTACACTCAGTGAGTAAGGCGGAGATCGTGGAACAGATCACACGTACGAGCAAGTCGGATTTGAGACGGTCCATCTCGGCGACATACTCCTTCAAGAGCATGTTCTTCGTCGTACGCTGGTTGATCTCGGGTCGGTTCTTGATGCTCTTCGCGCGAATCGCATAGTCGAGTGTTGATATAGTCTCTTCGATATTGCAGCGCGCAGGCGAGACAGTGGCGATGATGCATGTCTTCGTCTTTCCGCCAAGCGAATCTTGTAGTAGACGCGTCAACTTCGACTCCCTGCGTAGTCCCGTCAGCAGGCAGAACGCAAGAACGGCCATGAAACGTACCGATACGGAATGTGCTGTGACTTCTCGACGAGCAGGGTGATGACTCGACCCAACGTGAGAAGACTCTTGTTGATGTTGCCCGCCTCTGCGGCGCGCTGCTCTTTCGCGCCAGACCGGCCGATATTCTCCGCACCAGCGAGGTCGACCAGGTTGAGCTTGCCGACCTTCAGGAGGTCGTCACCGATCGCGCCGTGCTCCTTCGTGTGCACGGTAAGCGTGAAGATCGTATGCGAGCGACTGGAGACGTATGAGTATCGTATAAAGGAGAGAGACTGCTACGCACCTGGAATGGTCGTTGAATTTGGTGCTTGCAATCTGTTTGCGCTCGCTACCCTTCAGGAGAAGGGTAACAGCGTCCGCGGCGTCCTTGACAGTGACCTCCTTTAGTCCTTGGATCGTGACGCCCTTCTTCGAGGAGTCATCGTAGATCTGGAGCGTGGGTTGTTGCTCCTTATGGGCGCCCTTGCCCATTGGTTGGGCAGCGACTGATGGGGCCTGGAAGTCGTCCGCGAGGAGGTCGCGTAGCTCCTCGTTGTACAGTTCGATGTAAGACACTCGAACGCTGTAGTCATGGAACTTTTCGTTGAGTTGGACGAAGAGCTTGTTGAGTACGCGAGGGATCATGCCAGCGGCGGGTGACGGTAGACCGAGTGCTGTGGGCTTCAGGTCGCCTTGCATCGTGTGCCTAGCAAGTTCTACGTGAGTGGAAGCTCACTAACGTGGGCGTAGAGTACGTACGTCTTTCCTGTGCCTGTCTGACCGTATGCAAATATGGTGCAGTTGTAGCCGCCGACGACTTCTTCAAGCATCGGTGCCACAACCTCCTGATAGACCATACTCTGGTCGGCTTCTGGTCCGAAGACAGTGTCGAATGGGTAGGTGCGCGTAGGTGGGAGCTGGACGAGGCCAAAAGACGAAGTTGGCGGCTCTGTCTGCACTGTGATCTCTGTACTCCTCGCGCCGGCGGATGAGACGACGATGGGCGAGCCCTCGAGGATCTCTCTGTCTGATCGTCTGCGGCATCGAACGACGACTTGGATATTGTGCTCGGGCTCTGAGCCAATCTGGGAGCGGACATGCGGTGGTGGTGCGTCGTCGACGGTCGGCGCGTCTGACTGCTGCGACGCGCTCGATTTGCCCAAGGCTGACCTCGGGCGCGAGCCAGACGGCGCCGAGAGCGTGCTGGGTGGTCGTTGTCGCGCGTTTGCGGCAGCGTTCGGCCTGCGTGAGGCCATAGCGGGATCGGGGTGTGGAGGTAAGAGGTTGAACGCGGAACGTCACGTGCGACGCGTCTCCGCTCCGAGCCCGGATTTACTTCCGGTTACTTTTTGGGAAGAAGTAAGAGCGCCTTACTTTTTCGGCCGATCGCTTGTAATGGCCCCATATTCCGTCACGCGACTTCTCGACTAATAGGCAAAACCGGGAAGCCCCTTGGCCAGGGCCTCGACCCCTTGCCTTCACGCCTGCGCTCGCGCTCGTTCGCCGCCGTCGTCGTCCATGACGGCGACAAATGCTTTACTCGCTCCCGTGCGCATCAGCCCTGTCCGCTTCCGGTCGATAACCAGCAAGGCCCAAGCACCAGGGCCAGCCTCGCCCACCGCACAGGCCCACCGCGACGCCCACTTCGCTCGCACTCACTACGGCCAGGCTCTCTCACCCAAGCCGAGCCCAGATGCGCCAGTGCTCAGGATGCTCATGTTCGGAAAGCCGGTGCGACCCCATCCCAGGGAATCACAGCGCCTATGTTGTGGCTGACACTCCCTGCTCACCGTCCAGGGCGCCGGCAAGGGCACGCTCTCAACCCGCCTCGTCAACAAGTACGACATTAACTTCCTCTCTGCGGGCGACATCCTCCGCCAAAATATCGCCGACAAGTACGTCTTGATCACCGTGCCGAAGCCGTTGGGGCCGCGTTTGCTAATCCCCAACAGGACCGAAGTCGGCAGGATAGCTGAGGAAATCGTCGCTGCGGGAGGTGCGCCCTAGAGTCCTCGACGTTATCCGCTTTGTTAACGTCGCATATACGCAGGTCTGCTTCCCGACGATGTCATCACCACCGTCGTGACCAGCAAGTTGGATGCTCCCGCTCTTCAGCACAGGGTGCGTATCTAGTCCCACACCCAGTCCCTTCGCTAATCCGAGACTACCCAGCCATGGATATTAGACGGGTTTCCTCGGACCGTTGGTCAGGGAGAACTGTTGGATGTGCACCTCAGGTGCGTTGCAATGTTTTGCTCGAGACGCGTTCATTCAGCATTTCACGCGCAGGAATAAGAGCACTCCATTGAGCCTTATCGTCAACGTAGACGTGTCGGACGAGATCATCTTAGGGCGCATCTCAGGTCTGTCTCTTACGCTCTGCGCCGTTCTTTGGTCATCTGAACGCCGCGTACATCACAGACCGCTGGATCCATTCACCCTCCGGCCGCGTCTACAACATGTCCTACAACCGGCCAAAGGTTGACGGTCGCGACGACGTAACTGGCGAACCGCTCGTCAAGCGTCCAGACGATAATCCTGTGTGTACCTACGTACCTCGTCGTCATACTTAGGCACGTACTAATTGCGTACGCAGGAAATATTCGCACGCCGCCTGAAGGCCTTCTACGAGCAGACCTCCCCTCTGCTCGCATACTACGCTTCGCGCGCGTCGGCCTCTACGCGACTTGTCACACTCAAGGGCGCCACGTCGGACGAGATCTGGCCCCAGCTCGAGGGCATCGTCCAGCAGTCCTTTCGGCTTCGGCCCAAAGATAGCTCGTCCCACTCACAGAGGGTAGATCTGGCATCGCCTCGTCGCGAGGAGGGAAAGCGTGTCGCTGGAATGCCCGCTTGAGATGGCCGGCGTGAAAGAGTAAGAACCTCTTGGTTACAGCTTCGTTTAACTTCTACAGGAGGGCAAAGTCATTTGATGTGGTAGTATGCGCCTGTCGTTTTCCAGCATCGGCTCACTAACGAAACCGCACGAAATGTACAATAGCCAGTAATCTTACCCTAGTGCCTTAAACCGCGCTGCCATAGCATTGCGATTCACTGACGAAAGCGAAACCTGCGTGGGCTGGTGCGCGAACGGGAGAAGCGACAACGCTCTCTTTACCGCCCCGCACGAGTGGAACGCGAACTCCAGGTGCGGCATACTGGGCCTCTAATGTATAATACATCATCCGAATCTCCTGTCAGTTTACACTGTGCACCCCCTTCTCGCCAGTGGTCTTGATCTGAGGAAAGACTGGGCGAGCAGCCGCAAGGCCCTTGACGTTCTTGTAGAAGACGATGGAACCCTGATCCTCAATGAACTGTATGTAGATCGTACACCGTGAGCATAGGACCGGGTCTTCAACGTGAAGCGTACGCACCACACACTGCCTGTACACGCGGTACATCTCAGACCAACCGCAAGGACCGCCGACGAGCTTGATGCCCTCCCGCTCAAGCCGCTGGCGAAGAGCATACGTCGCCTCCCATGCATGGTAATGCGGGATACGAGACGCGACATGATGCAGGACATGCGTCTCCGCAAGACCATGCGTCGTGAACGCGCCGACCCATGCCCAGAACTTACCAGCGCCGCCAAGCAGTGACCGGTCGAACGTCGTGAGCGCGCCACGCGCGAAGTTGAACTCCTCCGGGCGGTAGTACGGGATGAGCGGATCTGTATGCTGCAGGAACGTCATGATGACGAGCCAGTGGTTCATCCAGAGATATGGTACGCCGTACAAGCGCATCATGTCGCCGAAGGACTGCGCGAAGGACCAGTAGACAAGGCCCGCAACCCATAAGAAGACGCCAATATCAGACAAGATAATCTGCCAGAAGTGACGCTTCTCGAATAGCGGTGGACGCGGGAGGAAGTCTGCCGCAGGGCGCGTCGGATCACAGATAAACCTGGAGGACGGACGGGATATTGGACATACGATTGGCAAAGTGCTCGGTTCGTTGGTTCGACAGGTTGAGCGTGAGGTACAATGGCCACCCCATGAGCTTCGACGTGAAATTCAGAATCCATCCCAGGATGGTGGTCTGGTACTTACCACGTAGAAGGCCACGCCGAGAGCAGCAGCGATGGGCGAGTCGCCAATGGCCTCGTACAGCTCCTTCTTCATCTTCTCCGTGACGCTCGACCCCTCTAAGTTCTCGGAGGATGGATCAAGTGGAGGGAGACCCAACTGAGATCGCGTCTTGGGGATGTAGACCTGGTCCTGATACAGATGTCCGTTCGCCGCGTGGTGCTTCGCGTGCGTTATGCGGAACGAGAAGTAGGGAACGCCGATCCTGTGCAACGTACGTGCCTCAGCATTTGCAAAGCAGCCGCATCGCACATACCCGGAGTGCAAGATCCATCCAATGGTGTTGTTGAGCACCTTGGAGTCGGAGAACGCTTGGTGACCGCATTCGTGCCCGATGACCCAGAGGCCTGTCATGACGAGGCCGGCGGCGAACCCGTACGCAGCCCATATGCTCCACCAGGCGACGCTGTACAGCGCCAGATGCGGCACAGCGACATATCGCGGCGTGGCGAGATCAGACGCAAACGCTGCGAGCTTGTAGATGCAATACAGCAGTGCGAAGTCCCACACACTGTTGGGCGAGGAAACCAATCAGCGCTCGCCCAGCGTCAACATCGCGTGCGCCAGACGCACACGTAGACCCCAGAACGCAGCGCAGACCGTTGCATGCAGTGTGCTCTGTGCCAGGGGTACGACTTCAGTTTTTGTCCGAGATAAGAAGACTTGCAGGCCCAAAGCGTACGGAATCGCGGAGAGCAGATCCTTGACAGCCAAGGCAGGCACAATGAAGTCCACCTGCTCGACCGTCTCGCGGGTATCGTCGCTCTTGGGTGCGGTAGGACCAGGCATGCAAGAGAGTACTCGTCAAGCACGGAGGGAGAATCGGAGGATCCAGCGAAGAAGAAGACGAGTGGAATGCCCGGCATTCTCTTATGACGGACGGACGTGTGTGCTGGTGTTCATCGTGAGATAATAATAGCGCATGGCTTTTGCAATGCGAAGCTGATATGCATCGCGGTGAAATGTCTGCGGAAGACGAAGCAATGTTTCTCTTCGGGTCGACGTTCTACAGTGCGAAAGAGGAAGACATGCCCCGCGCGGTGCATGCGAGGCGAACGTAATGCCGGTGGGTTCGCGCTCGTATCGATGGCGCAGATAGTCGGTGTCGCGCCGCGCGTAGCGACGAGCCCTGAGAGCGAGAAGACGCAGACCCGTTGGACTGGACATCCGCAGCGGATAACGACCAAGGCGCGATTGACGACGCAGAATCACGGCGCTTCCAACCTTCGAGTTCGAGGAGCGTCCATCTTGGGCTTCCGGATCCACGACGCCTAGAAAAGGCAAGCTCAGCATGAAGTAGTAGCAAACACGTCCCCCGCCGCTCGTTGGGAAATTACGCACGTTCATGACGAGCCGCTGCTGGCCGTCGACGACGGTCCTCTCTGCGCGATCGATGCTCGGCGTGTTCACTACTTGTGCCAAACGCTCGAGCACGTCAAGGTCCATGTTGTATCGCTCTGCGAGCTGCGCGACTTCATCGTTCGTCCGCAGGTCGCGCAATTCGTCGAGCAGTTGCGCGAGCGTCGACGCGTGCAGTTTGTTGCGCGGCGGACGTGTGCGAGCGCCTTCGTCTTCCGACTGGACTTGTTGTGCGAACGCGCGCGATATCCGTTCGCTCTGGTGCGGCGTTAGCAATGCGCGGACGCTGCTGGAACGCGAAAGCGTCGACGCACTGTACCGCTTGTGGAACGCGACTCTATCGCGACTTGGCCCAGTTTGCTCAGGTTAGCGAGTAATTGTGGGTCCTTTGCGTCGGCGTCGATGGCTGCAAGACGTTCGTATTAGCAGCGAAGCCTGTCGCCTGTCGAGGGCACCACGACGCACCTGCAGTTCGCGTTCCACTCGCGCGCGGTGGTAGAGAGGGCGCTGTCGGGTCTCCCGCTCGCGCCCCAGCCCACGCAGGTTTCGCTTTCGTCGCGCCAGACGCGGCCGAGGGGAGCTTGCGCGCCTTGCTGGCAGCACCACCCATTGTCGAAGGAAAGTCGGTCCGCTCCGACGTCGAGTTCACTCAGATAACTTCACGTGCAGGAAAGATGAGATGAGAAAAGATTTAAAATAACTGGCACATCGAGTATTCGTACAAAAGTACATAGGACAAGGAAGACCGGAGAGCAGACCAGAGCGACGCAAGCAGATGAATGGACATGGAAAGACATACGCAGGCGAGCATGATGCATAACGAGCGAGCAGTCCCCAGCAAGATCGAGCACGGTCAATCTGCCTTGGCGCTTGCTGGCGCTTTCTTCGATGCGGGCTTGGCCTTGGACGACGGCGCAGCCTTCGAGGACGGGGCGGCCTTCGACGATGGCTTCTTCGTCGACGCAGGTGCCTTCTTCGACGAGGCAGGTGTCTTCTTCGACGCGGCGCTGGCGCGAGGCTTCGCGGTCTTGGCCTTCGTTTCGGACGCAGCCTACAAGTGGTGTGTGAGCAGGAGGGCGCCGGCGATGAAGACGACGAGCATACCTTCTTGGCTGGTGTGCGCTTCGTGCTCGTCTTCGCCGTGACTGTAGCCTTCTTCGCTGCGCCCGTCTTGGCGGTCGCCTTCTTCGCCGGCGCAGCCTTGGTGGTGGTAGACTTCTTGGTGGTGGTGCTGGCGGCCTTGGGCTTCGCAGCGGCCTTCGTGGTCTTCGCGGTGGACGACTTGGCGGCGGCGGGCTTCTTAGTGGCGGCGGCAGTTGTCTTCTTGGTCGTGGTGGCCTTCTTGGTGGTCGCGGTAGACTTGGTGGCGGCGGCGGTCGTCTTGCGTGCAGCGGGTTTCGCCGCGGGGGCGTTCTGGCACAGGCGACGTTAGCGGTAGAGACGGGGGCGGAACGAGTGCGACGAGCTCACCTCCTTGCCGGCGTCGTTCTTGGGGACCTTGGGCGCAAGCTTGACCTTGCCCGAGGCACCTGGGAGAGCGTGAGCATGCGTGGCGTTAGGGGCGGCGGAGCCGGAAGATGGCGGGCACGGACCCTTTGGCAGGACGAAGATGCCCTTGTCGGCGCCGGTCTGGAGGGCGCGCGAGATCTGGTGGGTGGTGGAGGCGTTCATCTCCATGTTGTACTGCTGCTCGAGGTACCTGGGCGGGCAGCGTGAGCGGGATGCGGCGGGGAAAGGGGCGCGGGGCCAGGTCGGACGCACTTCTTGATGGTTGGGCGCGAGACGCCGGTCCTGGCCTCGTCCTTGTGCGCTGCGATGCACTCCTTGATCATGTCGATCGTCGACGGGCGGTCGGTGCGCTTGACGCCAGAGCGGCCTGTGGGAGTTGACGGGGTGAGACATGGGCGCGCGCGCAGACCCGACGCATGCACGCACTCTTCGCGCCAGCAGCCTTGGTCTTGGGCGCTGCGGCCTTGGTCTTGGTAGCGGTTGCGGTGGTCGACATTATTTCCGTGTGCTTGGGGGCGGGATGATGGTCGGCGGGACTGTGTCGAAGTTGGCGGGAGGGGCGATGTGGTGGGGGGAAACGAAAGAGACTCGAGGGTCGGGGGTGAACCGACCCGACCCACCTTTTGACCCAAAGCCACTTCCCCCGATCGGGCACGTGACCCGTCACAACAACCCCCAACAAATCCCCCTCGCACCTCGCTTTCAATCGGAGCTTCAGTCCTCTCGGGTTCGGCCGCGTCACTTCGCATCTATTCGTCGTCGCTATCAATATCCGCCTCCGCCATCTTCGCCGCCAGCTCCAGCTCTTCCAGCGGCCAGCCCACCGCGCCCTTGCCGACCTCGGTCTCTCCCACCTCGCGCCCCAGCGCAGACAGGCTTTCCGCACTGCGATGTTTAAATCAGCAATGGCGCGCACAAGGCGCGGACCGTGCTCAGTGCTCACGTTGCGTGCCGCGCAATCCAGACACAATAGTCCTCGACCCAGACCTTCGAGTACACATAGTACACATCGTGCCCGGCCAGTATCGCGTTCGCCTCGAGCAGCACGCGCAACACGGCCTTGACCCCGAGTCCTAGCACTTTGCCCACATCTGCGCGCACACGCTCGCACAGCGCAAATGAACGGTAGAGCGGGTAGCACAGCGCGCGTCTGTACGAGGCCACGACCGTCTCGCGCACCGTCGCATGCGTGCACAGTGCCACAAAGCACGGCGTCAGCGCGCTAATCGTCCACGCCGACTCGCTCGTAGGGTCGCGCCCCGTGGCCCGCGCGTCGTAAAAGTACGAGAACAGCACGGACACCAGCGTGACGTGGAGCTGGCGCGCTTGTCCTGCGTCGATAAGGTCTGCCCGATCGTTAGCCTCGCACGTGTGGGCCACGTCGTGCACGCACATTCTCGTCGTGGCAGCCGGAGCTGCGCGAGTACCTCGGCCTCGTCAAACTCGTCATCCCTGAACGGATACTCCCACTCGATGATGCCCCGGATCTCTTCGTCCTGTATGTAGTCCATCCTGGTGCTGCTCGTCAGGTCTCGCCACGGACGGCGACCTGGAAGACGCGCACATATAGTACTCCTCATCCCACTTCTTCTCTTCCGACTCGCGCAGCTTGCCGGACCGTTCGCTTGCGGGCAACGTCTCAATGTCGAGGCCGAGCACATTCACGTCGTTTTCAGCATGCGCGACATGGGTGAAGAGCCCGCTGTGCAAGTTCAGAAACCCGTAGCTTTGCTTTTGGCCGGTCAACAGCTCCTCTACCGGTGCGACCTGCTGTGGCAGCTGCCAGTCGTTTTCCGCGGCTAGCTCGCAATGAGGACCACGGCATACATAAATCGTGCGCACAGTCGCACCTTGCAAGATAGCATCCTCCTCGTCGAGTACTTCAATTAACGGAGGCTGCTCTCTGTCTCTGCTGCCCTCTGGCGCAAGGAGCTTTGGGAGCAGATCGAGATCTGGAAAACTTTCGCCCTTGACCTGCTTGGACACGGTGATCGTGAGGTCGCCGCTTGATGGATCGTAGCGGGCGTTGGACTCGTCGTCGTCCACGACTCCGCCAGTGCCCTCAAAGACGAGCCTGAGAAAGTAGGGGTTTACATGTACGACGAGGGTGGTGTCTTGAGCGATAATTTCGACGTCGCGCGCCTATATGCTTTAAGCGTGTTTTTCCTTTTTTTTCGCGTGCCCGGGCCTTATATAAAGAGGGCTTACGCGGATTGCTGGCACGTGGAGGACGACGACGAGCGAGGCCTCGTTCTGGGAGCAGGCGAACCGCGGTGT
>KV426819.1:0-10958 GCA_001632375.1 Exidia glandulosa HHB12029 | reverse complement strand
CGCAAGTGCGAGAAAGCGACGCCGTTTGTCGACGTGAGCGAGCCGACGAAGTGCTTCTCGTTTGCGAAGTTCCTCGAGCTCTACTTCTACCCTGCCGACGCCATCATTATGGAGGGCGCTGGCTGCACGCACAACATATACGAGCACCACGTTCGCTACTTTGGATGGCACGGCATCACCGTGCGCTTCTACTCTGATCCTATCGTTGTGCATGAGGTCGTCTTCCCTCCGATGCTGATGCGCGTCAAGCCCGAGACGCTCCTGGAGTTCAAGAACGCCGACTACGAGCATATGCTGCACCGTATCTTTTCTTGGTACACTACACTGATCGAAGATCTTCGCACGATCAGTTTCGAATCTATGACTGGCCAGAAGGACGTCGACGACCAACTAGGCAACATCGTCGCTGGCCTCATCGGGAGGGCGGAGATGGAACGCGCAGAGTTGTCCCGCCAGACCAATCGCGTGTACAAGGAGACCCCTGCGACAGACACGCTGGGCTTCGGTCAGGTACGCGCGCTGCTTCAGGACCGCATCGTGGAGTGGCAGAAAGAGCTGGGTCGCCTTCCCAAGCCGCGCATGATTTCCGACAAGGAGAAGAGAATGACGGCGTTCAACACGGTGAAGGGCATCTGGCCGCGGAGGAGCGAGCCGTCCGTCTTCGACCGCCAACATCTCATATCGTCCAGCGTCTCGGAAGCCGATGAACACCGCTATCTTCGTCGTGTCACTGGAGATTCCATCCTGACGCAATCGTCCGCATCGGAGACCGAGTCGACGCTGGAGAAATCGCGGAGTGCAGAGCCTACGTCCGACGTCGAAAAGGAGGAGGCCAATTATCTTCCTGACGAGCCTGGGAGACATGAACAAAGTGAGGCATCAGCCGCTGAGAGCGACTCTACCGTGGGAGCGAAGAAACGAAAACGAAGAGCTGTACCGTCCAGCACAGTGCGTTCGTTTCCTTGCTGTCTCTCTAGCCCTAACGTCTGTCCCGACACCAGGATCGAGCTGGTGGTGATGACATTGCTCATCTTGAAGCCTCATCAAGCACGGAGAAGCTGGCGTACAGTTCATCCAGCGAGCAACTGCCCAAGACAGGGTCGAGGCATCGTCGGCATGGCGGTACAGTAATCTCTGAAGCCCGCGGTCAGCTACGCCTATCACGGCTCCCCAAGCGGACGAACGCGCATCCTACCGTTGCGGAACTCGTGAAACGCTATCAGGAGGTCCTTCCCAGCGGGGAGTACACGAATCCTCGGCAATCCGTCATAATCGGACAAGGCGCACTTTCCGCGTACGAAAGCGACCGCGATGCCGACCAACGGCCCCGAATCACGCACCGCAAGGCCAAGGGAAAGGGCACGCAGCGGCGAGACTCCTCAGCTGACTTCGATAATGGTTATGCTGCCAACATTGGGACGAAATACCTAGCGAGCGAGCGCAAGGTTCCGGCGGCTCCGGCTGTTCTTGCACCTGGGCCGAGGAGGATGGCTCATACTGGAGCTTTTTCGTCTTCCGAGTCTCGTGGACCGTCGCGCAGGACCTCTCCTGACAAGCGTGCTGCACTCGGACGGTCGGGTATTCCAGCTCCCGTTGCTCGTCTTGAAGCCTCGACTTCCGCTGCCCCTCGTATACCGTCTGCCCAAGCGCCTACGAAGAGTAGCAAGAACAAACAGAAGTCGCCGCGCCCGCCGTCGATGATGGGTCGTTCGACGATGCGCAAAGCCCCTGCCACACCAGGAAGCAAGGTGTCGAACCTCGCGCGGCAATTTGAGAGGATCAACAAGGATAACGAACGTGCGAACAAGCGGCTTACGATACTACGTGGGAAGAAGGCGCGACCCGTCGCGACGGCACGTGCGAAGGTTGAGGTCTTCAGCAACATTGAGGACGCCATTCGGGACATGTCCGACTCCAGCGACTCATCCAGCGAAGCAGACGACGAGGACGACGGACACGGCGAGGGCCATGCGGACGACGATACCAAGCCGACGTCTGAACAGAATGACGCTATCATCCCACCAGTCGTGGTCAACGAGCCGTCTCCAAAGGCAACGCCGCAGGAGGTGCAGCCCGAACCTCTTCCAGAGACGCCAGTCGCTGGGCCGGTACATCTTCCTGACACCAAGACCGCCACGGACGTCGAGGAAGCTAGCCCTTCCAAGCGTGAACATCCGCAATTATCCCTCGACCTCCCACCGTACCCGCCATCCCCAGTGCTCCCGCCGTTCTTTTCTGACGGTCGGAGCACAAGCCCGCCGGCTTCAGACATCGAGACTACCCCTGGTAACGAGAGGCATTCGTTCATGCGTGCGCTTTCTGGGTTCTGGCCACCGCCACTCGTGGGCACCCCGGCATCAGGACGGCGGATGCGCTTGGACGGAGGAGGGGAGTTCGATGAGCTCACGTGCGTTCTTCATCGGCCCACTTCCTAACTCTCACTGATCCCCTGTGCTCAGCGTCGACCCTGTCTACATCTTCCGCGGCTCGTCCATCGTCGTCCGAACCGACGAGCCAACCTCTATCATCGCATTCACGCTTGAGTGAGCACTTTTCTATGCTTGTGCGAAGCAACGCGTGACGTTCGTCTGCTTCAGTTCTCAGGATTACCGCAACGCGCTAGCCAAGTCGCTGTTAGAGCAACGCAATGCGCAAATGAGCGAGGGCGGAGAGTCCTTCATGCCTGACGAGTCCTCTGTCGCTGGAGACTCCACGTGGGGTGTCATCAATCTGGACGAAGTGAATCCGGTGGACGACATCAAGTACCGCACCAAGGTCACGCCGTCGTATTCCTTCGAGAGTGGCGACACAACCATTTCGTGCACTGCGTTCTTCGCAGAGCAGTTCGATGCACTGCGGAGGACTTGCGGATGTGACAAGAGTATGGTCGAGAGCCTCTCGCGCTGCGTGAAATGGGATGCTAGCGGTGGAAAGTCTGGATCGGCATTCTTGAAGACGAGAGGTGCGCAGATCGTCGTGCACGGCGCAAACCTCTGTTGATGTCTTTACTCCAGATGATCGCTTCATCGCCAAGGAATTGTCCAAGTCAGAGATGGAGGCCGTGGCCACCTTTGCGCCTGCATACTTCGACTACATGTCCGCTGCCATTGCTGCAGGGGTGCGTGCATCGTCTATATTGCCACTCGTTGCGTATACTGACCCCCCACCTCAGCGTCCCACCCTCTTGGCAAAGATCTTTGGCTTCTACAGAATTGCATTCAGGATACTCGTACCAGGTCCCAAGGGCGCACGTCCGACGTGGAAGACGAAGAGAATGAACATGCTCGTCATGGAGAACCTCTTCTATGACCGCAAGTTCACCAAGGTGGGCTACCCGCACGCGCTTGCTTATACGATGCTGATGGACCACTCATTGCCTATTCAGATCTACGACCTCAAAGGCTCGTCACGGAACCGTCTTGTACAGTCCACGGGCCGCGAGAACGAAGTCTTGCTCGACGAGAACCTCGTCCAGACTGCGCATCTCAACCCGCTCTTTGTTCGCGAGCACTCGAAGCGCATCCTCCGCTCTGCGATATGGAACGACACGAAGTTCCTTGCGGATTTGAACGTGATGGATTATTCGCTCGTCGTCGGCGTTGACAGCAACAAGCGGGAGCTCGTCGTGGGAATTGTCGGTACGTCACCTTGGAGCGGATGCCTGCGAAATACTTCCTAACGTTCCCCAAGACTTCGTACGGACGTACACGTGGGACAAGCGGCTCGAGAACCTGATCAAGGATGCCCCGCTGCTTGGTGGACTTGGAAACAAGAACGAACCCACGATTGTCACGCCTAAATCGTACAAGGCTCGCTTCCGGACTGCAATGGAGCGCTACTTCTCTCTGGTAAGCGCATTCACAGTTAACCGGCGCGCAGCCCGTTGAATATATGTCGTACCAGGTACCCGACCGATGGATGAAGCAGAAAGACATGCCCGACGACGAGCCCGTCACGAATCCCGCATGATTATTCACGAAAATACGCTCCACGCAACGTTTTTGTTATGTGGTTACAATTGGCCTTGGACTTTGCTATACCCGACTCGCAATTCTCATTCCCGTCCCTCGCATCGCTGTTTATGTCCCGCTCTGCAATCGTGTATACTACTCATATGGTTACTTTCCCATTCGTCCTTCGGTTATCGCGAGCTTGCTATGTGTAGATCACAGCATAATCCTAGCTTACTTTCTTCGAGACGCGCTCGCATCGGACTTCTAAAGCGTGTCACCCTTTGCTCCGTATGATGTTCGACGATTCCGAAGACGGCGACGGCGACCGCAACATCGTCCTGAAGCTCATGCGGCTCTGGCAGGATGAGCGACACGCGCCAGACCTGTTGCTGTTCCAGGGCGATGTGGTGGAGAGGGCGCTGCAACTGTTGAGCGACCAGGTCAGCCGGTCTGGTCTCCGGGATGACTCGACTTAAACTTGTCGCAGGGAGACCTGGTCACGAGGCTGCAGACGCGCGAGGACACAAGCGAAGAGGAGCACTTCAAGATGATGCTCGTACGCACGGAGATGGAGCGCGTCAAGTTCGTCATCAGGTCCTATCTTCGCACCAGACTCTACAAAGTCCGTGAACGGGCTCAAGCCTATGGCTCGCGACTGACTCACTGCAGATTGAACGATACGCGCCATACGTGCTGAGCACGCCTGAGATCCAGCCTCGACTGAGCGCGATGGAGCTTGCACACGCCGCAAAGTCCGTCATTTCTCTTTCCCCATTGCTTGTAGCACTGACCTGCGACGCCAGATACGGCACCCTCATTGCGTCGCAGTTCAACTCGGCCGTGCTCGCTCACGTGCCGGAGAGTCTGCGCACGCTGGACGACGACGACATGCACTACACGCCGGCGATCGGTATGGCCTTACCTGCTAGACTACATCACCTGCTGAACTTGCATGTTATAGTCACAAAGCCCAACTTGGATCTCGGTGTCTTCGTCCATGCTCGCGCCAATTGCCCCAACATAAGGATGTCAGAGTGCGTCTGCAACTTTAGGAACACATTCACATCAACTAACGCGCGCAATATAGCGGTAATACGGTCGAGATACACAAGGACGACCTACAACTCCTGCGCTATCGAAGCGTCGAAGATGCATTGCGACGCGGTCTGGTAGAGCTCGTGTAGAGGTGTAGCGGATGTGTAATTGTACAGTGTGCTAAGTGTGTACAGCAGATAGACCAACAGCTAGCTCAACTTTCGCTTCTTCTCGACAGGCGGGGCTGCAGTGTCGTCCTTCTTCGCTGCTGCATCGTCTTTCTTCTTCTTCTTGGCGACGACGACGCCTTTGAGCAGACTCTTCTGGTCCTTCTTCAAGCTCGACTTTGGCGGCGGCGCGACTTTAGGGGTTGTGGCGGGTTTCGACGATGTTGATGCCGAGGATGAAGATGCTTCTGTGAGAGGCGCAGGCTCGACGAGTTTGGCCTTCGCTGCTCTGCGCGTAACTTATGGTCAGCTAAACCCCAACCTCAAAGATATCCCGCACGCACTCGCGAAAGCCAAGGACCTCTTCGTCGTCTTCGAGTTTGCGTTTCCGCTCCTCCTCCTTGCGCTGGTCGAGTACCGTGTCAAGGAACCGGATCTCGTCAGCGTCCAGTGGTCGGAACTGTGCGCCTGACAAGTCAGCGAAACTGCGACGCGACGCCGCGTCACGCACTCAGTTTCGAGCGCTGCTCCCATTCTTCCTGTTTCGCAGCCTTGTTCGCTGCTAGTTTCTACGAACAAAGCGGGACTGAGTCAACTCGTGACGCCGTGGACGAGACTGCGAACCTCAGCGAGCGAGCGACCGTCGTAATCAGGATCTTCTTGAAGCTTTGGCGGTTCCTGTCCTATTCTACACAACCCGTAAGGTCAGCTGAGGACGGCATACAGCTGCGGTATGTGCGCACCGTTCGTATGCTGCTTTCCATTGCTCTTCCTTTAGCGCCTAGACATACACTGTGAGCGTTTGCTGGTACACCGACGCAGCCACGCACTTTAGCACGTTCCAAATCTTTCTCTGCTACGAAACGCGATGCAACGGAGGCCTGGTTGAGGGACGGTAACCCATGTGCTTCGGCGGCGTCGGCCATGTTGCGGAGTTGCACACCGGACAACCGCGTCGCACCGTTGAAGTACACACTCACTACTTCTCATAACTTACACTGGTCTGTAGACTGAGGCCTGTCGAGAAAGTGCGGAAGCTGATGATGGGGTTCGATGAAGCGTGATCATGCAAAACGGAATCATAGAGGACAAGATGAAACCGATGACAAGGCAGTTTGGCCGAGTGGTTAAGGCGCCGTGTTAAGGCCGCGGTCCGAAAGGGCGCAGGTTCGAGTCCTGCAGCTGTCAGATGTTTTGTGTCGCGTGACGGTATGAGATGTTCCGTATATTTTTTATGTCCGACGACTTCCCTCTCTTCTGAAGGCATCAAGAATTCATCAGCAGTGATAGTCTCCTTAGCAGCACATCTTTGCTGGACAGAGAGCCGAATAGGAGAACGAGAGATGAAGGCGAGCACAGGACAGCAAAAATATACGGAACATCTCATACCGTCACGCGACACAAAACATCTGACAGCTGCAGGACTCGAACCTGCGCCCTTTCGGACCGCGGCCTTAACACGGCGCCTTAACCACTCGGCCAAACTGCCTTGTCGTCGGTTTCATCTTGTCCTTGATAATTCTGCTCTACATGATCACGCTTCATCGAACCCCATCATCAGTACATCGGCTACAAGGTGTTCCAGTCTATGTACACTTCAGGTCTCGCCTAATCCCCATAGACGACAAGAGATCGCGCCTGATAAGACACGACGTTATTCTACTTCAAACTCCGGCAATCACTGTTGGTCACGAACCACCATGATGCTGCGGATTCTTGTCCTGGTCGCCGCTGCGGTCGCCCAGCAATGGGCAACGCAAGACAGCGGCGCGAGCGTCTTTAGCAGCCTTCACGCTCTAGACAGTGTAACGCATACGCGGCTGACCCATCCGTCCTTCCCACGCTATGGAGTTCGCGTGAAGGAAGTGCACGATTTCTGTGAAAAGACTGGTGCCAAGTAATTATTTGTACTGTTACATACGCACGAGCAGCCAAGTGACAGATACTTAGAACCTACGCGGGCTATGTCGATGTAGACGCCCGCCATTTCTTCTTCTACTTCTTCGAATCGAGGGGTAATCCGGCTGAGGACCCTGTGGTCCTGTGGATGAATGGTGCGGGAATGACAGTTGTGCTGGCTGGAAAGATTTGTTGACTTGCGAAACCCAAGGAGGACCGGGATGCACATCGACTACAGGTGCGTATCGTCTTATGTGCGCTCAAATGATGGCCTGACGAAGACACGCACAGGCTTGTTTCTCGAAAACGGCAAGTATATATCATCGTTTTCTTCCTGTGCCACAGACAGATAAATGGTCCAATTCTGACAGGGCCATGCATACTCGACGACCAAAATACGTCCGAACCAAAGCATAACCCCTACTCGTGGAACAGCAATTCGTCGATCATATTCCTCGAACAACCCGTCGGCACAGGATTTTCGTACGCGGAGCACGGCGAACACACCGTAAGCATCTTGCCGCTATTATATCACAATGTCGTATCTAATGTTCGCCATAGAGTACGACTGTGGAAGCTGCAGCCGACTTCGTGGCATTCATCTCTATTTGGTTCAACTCGTTCTCGGACTTCCGCGGGCGGGCGCTCCATCTCAGCGGAGAATCTTACGCTGTACGCGTTTTCGTGCCACTCGCATCTGTGCAGAACTAAGAAACTTACAGGGTCGAATGCTTCCTGTGTTTGCGTCCGTTTTGGTCGACGCGAACGCGGTTGCAACACACGAGGGACGAGAGCCGGTCAATTTGCAAAGCGTACTCATCGTCAATGGGTTCACCAACTATATGACGTTCGCATCAATCGCAAGTCTAAGCGAAACAAGGGCTCATCATGTCTTCCAGGATGTCTCTCACGTCGTACGACATGCTTTGCACGAACGCCAGTCTACCTCCTCTGCTTCCAATCAGCACATGCGTGAGGATGAAAGCCGCGGTGCGTGAATGTATCCATTCTGCTTCTCTGGTTGATGCTCTGTCGTTCTAGCTTCCTCGCTGCGAGAAATGGTACACAGAGAGCTGCGTCAACGTCTGGGACGCGATGTCGTGCGCTGCTGCCGCCAATTTCTGTGCCACCGAGCTAGCGACTGTCGTAGAGCAGACAGGTACGTCACTATCGTTCGCTGCACCATCACGTGATGATTCTTCAGGTCGCAATCTGTACGACTTGGGAGAGGTGTGCAACGGTCGATGTGACGGCGTTCACAAACCGTTCGTCGCTCCGTGGACACCGTTCACGAAGCTGACATTCGTCGCAGCTACGTCGACGACTATCTCAACCGCGCGGACGTGCGCAAGCGACTTGGCGTTGACGAGTGGACCGGCGACAGGAACATCACCATGACCGGGTGCGGCCTCGGCTCGGAAATCATGAAGGCGTACACGGCCGCGGGCGACCAGCTGCACTCCTCAAACCCGTATACCGAAGCACTCCTCCATCGCAACATACGCGTGATGCATCTCGTCGGTACGGCACGTCCTCACGCCTGCAGCATACACCCGCTGACAGATCCCCCGTATAGGCTCATACGACTGGATATGCAACTGGGTCCGTACAGCAATTATTAAGAACATGAGCGAACGCTGATAGATATCACGAAGGTTGGAAACTTGCGAGAGGCTGGCAAATTGGAGTGGCCGGGACAAGAGGGATTCAACGCTCTCGAACTGCACGACTGGACTTACGAGGTGAAGAGAGCGGGCAAAGCCAAGTCGTTCGGCGGACTGTCATTCGTCACACTTGACGGCGCGGGGCACGCCGCGCCAGCGAAGCGCCGTCCGGAGTCGCTGCATGTGCTCCAGCAGTGGTTGCGCGGTCAAAGTGTGTAATAATTTCCTTCTATGCGAGATATAGTGCGGGATATAGTATAGGAATTCAGAAGTCATGACACGAAGTGTGTGCACGATATCGATTCGGTACTGCCAGTGTGGTATTACATTCCCTAATAACACAGCCCCAAATTCCATTTGACATTCAGGTTGCGCATAGGCGTGACTCCTTGTGAGATGATCGACGCGTCGGGGTTCCAGTCCGCGTATCTCCGTTCGCGACCCCGCGGTTGCTCAATGATTGTCATGCCACTCCTAACTTCCCGTCTCGATGGGTGGCATCCTGAGCATACTCGTCCAGTACTTTCCTCCAGGCGCCAAATGGAGCATAGATGAGATAGGCGACCTGAGCGGCAACATTTATCTGGTGACGGGTGCGTGAACTCCCCTCCCCGAGCGAGCAACGCGTTGACCAGTCGCGCAGGAGCTAGTAGTGGGATAGGCAAGGCATGCGCGACTGTCCGTGTCCTGAACATTATGTATGCTGGCTCTCACGTCGTTGTCAGACGCTTGCAGCGAAAGGCGGCAAAGTCTACGTTGCTTGTCGCTCTGAAGCGACCGCGACCGATGTCGTGCAGCAGATCAAGGTCGCCTCTGGGAGCCACGACGTGCACTATCTCCTATTGGACCTGTCGAGCCTCAAGAGCGTCGAGCAGGCAGCTGCGCACTTCTTACGGTACGCATGTCGTTGCTACTGCTGCTTTACCGCAGAAATTGAAGTGCCCGTGCAGACAGGAGACAGAGCTCCATGTTCTATTCAATAACGGGTATGTAGACGCCGTCGCGTCACAGACCGTACTGATATCATGGCGCAGAGGTGTAATGACGCCGCCCGAAGTACTCACGCCGCAAGGGCTGGACACCACTTTCGCGACGGTCTGTCCCCAATCTTCAGTAGTGTGCTCTATCTCATGCTCCATGTGCAGAACGTCTTGGGAGCCTTCCACCTCACCAACCTTCTCCTCCCTGCGCTGTTGGCTGGCGCAAAGTCGTCGCCCGATGGGACAGCGCGAGTGGTCAATACGTCCTCGTCCACCGCAGAACTGGCAACACTCGACTACCAATCCCTCATTGGCAAAAAGCAGCGAAGCGCACACGCGCTGTACGCTCAGAGCAAACTCGGCATTGCGATCTTTGCCCGGGAGCTGGCGCGGCGGTATGGTGACCAGGGTCTTGTGTCGACGAGTGTGCATCCGGGAAGCATCAACACGGAGCTGTTCAGGACTCAGCCGGCTATAGTCCAATGGTTCCTGGTGCGTGTATTTCCTGGAGCGTACTCTGGGCTTACGAGAGATGTGTAGCGGTTACTACTTTATTCGCCAGAAAAGGGCGCGCTCACATTACTATACTGCGGTGTCGCTCCCGAGACCAAGCTGTCGAATGGGAAGGTATGTCCTATGATTGCGCACCAGCTTTGGCACAGCTAGAGACTATCCGTGTAGTACTTCATTCCGTGGGCAAGACCTGGGAAGAGCTGGCAGCCGCAGCCATGCGTCGAAGATGCAGCAGTCGGCAAAAAACTCTGGGAGTGGCTGGAGGACAGGGTCAATGATATCAAAACAACGACCTCATAGGAACTAGCGTCATGATTCAGTCTTGAGGATGCGCGCAGTTGCTTTCGCTGTATGTGCATGTACGGACATCTACCCTGTCAAAAAGTGTAGCATTTTACTTCTACTTATGCGAGATACAGCGCGGGAGATCGGAATTCAGAGAGGTCAGGACACAAAGAGGACTTAGATCTTGCCCATCGACTTGAGGACACGCTCGACATCGGCGTCGATGTCCGCCTTCCAGTTGAGATGCGTCGGCTTCCAGCCCAGCGCCTTCAACCTGCTTGGGACGACCAGCGAGTTGTTCGCGACGGCACTGCAGACGTGTTAGCGCAGACACTAGCGGCACACGACGGCGACGACGTACAATGCCCAAGGGTGAACGGTGCTGGCCTCAGCGAGCGTGATAGACTTGACCTCCGCGGTGGGAATGACGCCGCGCTTGTTCAGCGCCGTTGCAATGGCGCC
>KV426817.1:0-11211 GCA_001632375.1 Exidia glandulosa HHB12029 | reverse complement strand
CGAGCCGTTCCTTAACGTACTATCAAGGCTGCAGACAAGTTCTCTGCTTGGGCGATACACATTATGCTCGATATGCCGTGTGCAACGATCGGTCGCGCAGCGATCATCGGTGACGCTGTGAGCTCCCTTCGCGTACAATTCTCAGGTGTCTTGACCTCATCCCGCCCCAGCTGCACGCCGCGGAAACTCACTTCGGGTCTGGAGCCGGTCAGGCCATGGAGGTCAAGTCGCGTCTGCGAAATCCGGGAGTCGAGAGCTGACATCCCACGCAGGACGCTTACGTTCTGGGTCGTCTTCTGACCCATCCTTCTATCACCCGCGAGAACATCCCGCAGGCCTTGACAGCGTATGAGCGCGTTCGTCTGGGACCGTCTACCGCACTCGTCGCCCGGACGCGCTACATGAGCGAGCTGTACGAGTTTCTGGATGAGAACAACCTTCCAGATGGCCGGCATGCGGTTATGCGCGAGACAGACGACGCGGCGACAGGAGTGCGTGATGAGGGTGACGACTGGACGACGCGATGGGGAAAGACCGTGACGAAGCAGTGGGTATGGCAGTGGGATGGAACGCCGGAGACTTGGTGGAAGGAAGCCGAGACCGAGTTGGGCAAACTCCTTGTGTGATGCTTACTGCCCAGGTACAGCGCTATGAATCCTCAATATACCCCAGATTTCGCATGGATTGAATTTCAGATGGATTCAACTTCGGCCGGCAACGCCAGCAGTCCAATAACCACAGGTTTTAGATAGTACAATTATGAGGAGGGGATTGACCTAGCAAGCAAGGTGATATGATTGGATAGTCGTGAGCGGTGAGATACATATCGCGCAAACTGAGTTGTGCCAGTCGTCCACCCGAGATAGGAAACGTTCTACGCCACGCCCGGAACGGGCCTCAGCGGCTTGGGAAGACGAATGAAGAAGAGCATGATGAAGGCCACGAATAATGCAGCGGCCGCCACAACCACAATCAAGCGAGGAAACACCCCAACGCTCGCCTTAAAAATGGCGCCGAAGATGAGCTGTCCGCAAATTTCGGCGCCAAGCGTTGTGAGGACGCTGAATGCGCCGAAGAGCTTGCCTGCTTCAGCGTCCCCATTAGGGTACAGCGCAAGACCGAGGGACATGACCGTAGGTGTGAGCGCGGAGCCGATCGCGAGTCCGGCGGTGCTCAACAGCCAGTGCCCAGGCGTCTGGGACGCAACGACGAAACACCACGCAATGACGTCGAGTCCGAGCGAGATGCGCGCCACTAAGAGGTCGAACGAGGGTACCGGAGGGGGCTTAGGTACCTCCATCTCGACTTCGGCATCGGAAGGCACTTCGGCGTTCGACGGCGAAGACGTCTCAGTCGCATTGGAATGCAGCTGACTCTCCGGTCCCTCAAGAGCGATCGCAGCCGGCTTCGGCTTGAAAAACCTGATAACGGCTGGTGGACAAGTGAGCGACAACATGACGAGCACAGTTTGTGGGACGCTTACGAGGGAAAATGAACAGCAGATAGATCGCGCGGGAAGCTCCCAGCACACTGAGCCAATATCCGACCTAGACATGTATCAGATTACTGGAGTGCAGTTGCTGTACTTCGAGCGCCATACCATCTCGTTGCCCCACCCCCAAAGCACTTGACTCAACTGCATGAGGAACGGAGCGGCGCCCTGAAGACGCGATCAGACTATGCACCGGTAGGATATAGCGTCGGACTCACCGAACTAATGCATAGAATGAGAAATGTTGCGCCGAGGACGGTCATGTTCCAGTCTCTACCCAGGCTATGATCGTCTTCGTCCTTGTACGCCGGGAACACGACGCTCAAGGGCTTGAAGAGATCGATCACAGGGTTTGCGCGCAGGAGCTGTACAAAACGTCCAAGGCGCGTGGTGGCCGTCCTCTGCGACGGAGCCTCTAAGCGTGCGCGCCGGTCTTCCTCCCACTGCTTCTGGTTCGAGGCGCGGGTGGAGTAGGACAAGCTCTCCGGAACCACAAAGAACCACAGCGCAAGGAGAATGAGGTCGACGATGAAGGCAAGGTAGTACACGCTGAGGAGATCGCCAGAGAGTCGAACGAGTTGTGCGCCGACGATCGGAGCAATGGCCATCCCTCCCATACCCATGCCGGCCTGGAAGGCAAACACAGCTGCCCTGCGCTCAAGATTCAGCTCTTGGTATCATGGCTACATGCTGAGACAGACATACCTAGACGTCGGTTCCGCGCAATCACTGAGATATGCTCGTTCGGCTGCCACTCCACTGGCCATTCCCCCTAAGATACCTACCAGAACAGTACCCGGGATGAACCACCAATATGCTTTGCCGGGAAGTTGCTGCGAGAAGTAGGTGCACGTAATCACGCTCACGTCGCTTGGGGAGGTGTGAAAAGAGCGCTAACATGTGTATCGCGTAAACGCACTGGATGAGAGTGGCGAGTGCAGAGACCGAGATCACGCTCGTCCTCCCCCACAAGTCTGCACGCTACAGTTCATTTAGCTCTCACTAAGGTGTTACTGACTGTGAGTTCACCTGTCCCCACCACGCAGACACGAACAGAGTGAATGTCCCCGAGATGACGCTGAGAACTACCGTTGTCAGCTGCGGGCGTGGGCGGCACTAAAGTACTGACCTGTGACAAGGGATGCGACGGTCTCTTGGACGCGGGGGTCTTTGAGGCAAAGCTGGCCCTTCGTCGGAGATTGAGTTTGGTTTGGGTTCATCATACCGCCGAGTCCTCCGGAGACCATGAAATCGTCGGTGAAGAAGTTTAGAGTCATCATCGGCATCGGCATCGGCATGGGGAGAGGCAGGGGAGGCGAGGGGATGATTGGAGGGTCGTCCCTCCACGCAGGATAACGAACATGCTCGATCCGAATATCGGGCCTGATAACCTGACACGCCATCCGGTTGAAGATCTCGATACTAGGAGCAGACTGCATTGCCAGGGTGAACATCTGGATAGAGGAGAGTACGATGCCCCTAAGCGCGAGGGTGAGTGAGATCGCCCGAACGACATGCTCAGTAACCCGCACCAGTAGATGGACGGGTGCTTCCACCATGAGCGCCGCGAGGACACAGACGACGTGCGTGACGTCGGAGGACTCGAAGGCGGAGCGGCGCTGAGGTGGTGAATGAACGCCTCCGGCTCAGGATAGTCAAAGTACGCGGTGGTGGCTTCGGCGCTTCCGTCGATGGTGACGTGCGATACAACAGCGTTCTCGCGATGCGGCCATACCGACGACGTCGACGGATGCGCACGAGTGAGCGGAGGCGGCGAGGACATGGCGGGCAGAGGCACGTTCGACGCGCGAGATCAGGAGGTACTTGTATCACTTTGCAATTGCGTGCGCGAGTCCGTATCATTCCACACGCGCCGCAGCACCAGTGAGATTATGTACTATACTCAAAGCGCCATTCGACGCTTTATTCTCATTTGGCAAGTAGACTCTCGTATTGAAGGGCCAGATACAACGTCTCTTGGTCATTCTCTGGGTCCTCTGCTGGCTCGAGTGTATTAGAGCACCTAATGTCGGCGTCCATTTAGCTTCGAGTCCTGCTGCGGGACGGGGATACAGCTTGCTGCGGATGCAGCGGGCTCCTCCCGTCCTGCGGGCAATCCGTATTGACACGAGAAATCTTCTAAACGTGTGTCCGGTCTTGGATTCCAGAATAGCAACGTCCTCGGTCAGCACGGTCATTTCGATTAAGTGGAGAGAGCTTGAGGGGCCTCCAAGCAAGGTGACTCAAAGCTCCCTCGAGTTATTTATGCTGAAAAATCGAGATTCCGATCGAGGATCATGATCAGAACTTCCCACCCTCGAGCCAGCGCTGCAGCAACGCGAGGGCCTCCTTCGGCTTGTCAAACGGCACCTGGGCAATAGAAGGGTGAATCGAGGAAGCATATAACCGTCGGAGAGTGTGCCGTCGTACCATATGCCCGGCAGCGTGGACCGTCGCAAACGTCAGACCGCCTGCACCGCGCCACTGCCCTGCGGAATACCCGTCAACCTCCCATTCCTGAAGCTTTGTCCCGCGATACGCGTCTGCTCCGCTCCATTCCAGCGCGTCCGTCCCTGTCCGAGCAGGTCAGTGGCAAGACAGCGAAGAAAAAATAATAACATACATCGTTGCGTCCCAGGCCAATTGCACACGAAGTCGTAGGCACCGTTATATCCAAGAACGCGTACGCCACGTTCTAGGAGCGATGCGACGTAGTCGGATGAAGCGTGGAAGATGTCTCCCGAGTAGCGGAAGCGCATGGCTGCAGTGGTAGAGCACGACTGAAATGGGCCTGTACAGTACAGCGATGAGTATAGCGATGGACCAAGATTCCCTCTGCATAACTACGGACCTCGGACGGCAGGGTCGACGCCCAACTCTTCCTGCGTCGAGTTGAGCGAGAGGTAGCGAATGAAGTGGCTGTAAGAGTTGAACGCAATGAAGACACTGGCGATATCGAGCTCGGACGTACGACATGGTTTTGGCATAGCATGAATTATCCTCCGGCGTGTCCTCGCACTGCTTTGTGACGTCGAAGCCATTGCGGCCTGCGGCGGCGTCATCAGACTAAAGGGGAAGGAACGGGGGAAAGAGGTGTGCACCAGCAGCCATGAACTGTCCCATCATCTCCGTTTCGCAGAAGTCCCATGCTGCCGAGCAGCTCATCTGGTCAAAGACGTCGATGCACATCCTCTGCAAGCTTTTAAGGCATCGCGGCAGCTATTAATTGATGAGCAAGACCCACACTACGAAGAACGCGAAGCTGGACGTACTGCTTGCCTCATCCGGACGCAAACGCTGTGCGCAGAGTCAGCATGGCCGAGAATCGGAGAGCAACAACCCACTCACCTGATCGGGGTGATGGGCATTACACCGGGCGCTGTGGTACATTGTATCTCGTAGACGCCAGTCATGAGTTGAGACCAGTCAACTACCCCATTGCCTTCCAGATTGCACCACGTCAGCAGGGCGACATGGCAAGTGTCCGCCTGTGTAACGCACCGAGCATGATAGAGGAAATCATGATGGGTTCGTGACCCTCTTGTATTCGCCGGATGTTCTGATCAAGGATGGCAGACGCGAAGACGGGGATATACCTCCCTCCGTACGACTCGCCGGCCATATGCAGTTTGCGGCCTGGGGCCGAGAGGTTGAGGTGCTTGAAGGACTCAGAACCAAAAATGATGGATATGAATGCTGCAACGTCAAGGCCCGCATCCTGAGTCGTACTCTAGTTGTTGGTTCTGTGTTAAGTATGAATTCTTGGCGACAGCAGGACGACTCACGACCACTTCACCGTGCTCAGCATAACTAAACCCGACGTTGACAGGTTGGTGAATGTACAGTACGTTTGCGCGCTTGTTCCACGCGTATGGGTTCCTCTTCGGACCATCTTCGTCTAGGATCAGGCAAGGACCTGGTCGAGGGAACATCAATTCGCGACGCGCGACGCGTCTGACTCGCGAATGACCCACCATGCTCCATATACAGCCCGACCGCGCTGGAGCATCCAGGACCGCCGTTCGTCCAGAACACGACGTCGTCCCTCGCGGGATCGCTACGGCTCTCGAACTAAGTCCACATGAGCGATGGTCAAGCCTACGACGAACCACGCACAAACTGGAACCACAAGTGCTTCGCCTCGTTGTCGACGTAACCAGAGTACGCGTTGACTTCTCCATCGCAATGCCTCGTCTTCTTGACGCGCACAGCGTGACTGGGGTATAGCGGGTGTCTAAGCGTTGCGAACTCGTTGAAGCTGAGTGCGGCGGGACTGGCGGCATGGATGACCTCTTGCTGGCTGGCACGACAGGCAACGCTGAGATACGCGCCCAGCAGCGAGACAGCGGTAGCTGTACGCATGCCTACGAGGTTGGCTCCAGACAGCTATCGCCCGTATCAACGACTCGGCGGCCATACTTGCAGCAGATTCAAGTTGCTGAGAGCTGGCGTGCCTTGCATTGCCACCGCTCGAGCCGGCTGCTGCGCACTTCGGCAGCTATAAACAGATCTAACCCCTGACGACCCCCGGGGGTCGTCAGGGGCTAGCGGTGTAGATTCGGAACCAAACCCCTCCGGCTGGTTAGCGGTGATAGCTGGCCGGTCCGGACATAAGAGTGTGGGGCGTCAGGCTCCGCCGCGGCCTTGCAACGGATCCGGAGGATACCGAAGAGCTCCTTGGCACTGTTCATCCGCATCATATGGACGTCCTGTTGTCGCGCTTCCGCTCGCGCTTCGCGAAGGGTGGATTGAGCCATGGGCCAACAATAGCCACGAGCGCGACGGCAGACCGCCCGTCTACCGCGCCATACCTGCCACCCGAAATCCTACTGCCCATCCTCACTTATCTGGTGCGGTCGCCACCAGAATGGACTATGATGATGATGACGCTTTCTCCACATCGTCGTCCCTCGTACGTCTGCGACACACTGAAGGACCTTCGCGCGGCATGTCTCGTGTGTCGCGCGTGGCGCGAGTCCGCCTTGGTTCCCCTTTACGCCCGCGTGATATTGCACTCCCCGCAGCAGCTTGACCTCTTTCTACGGTCGTTGGAACATTACAAGGCCCTTGCGTCACTCGTCAGATCTATTCAATTACCTGACGAGACACAATCCCTACCTGAACACCTCCCAGCGGCTCGCCCCTTCGGGTATCAAAAGCGGCGTCTCTGGGATCTAGGTCGCGCCGTAGGTCTTGTACTGGAGCGATGCAGTACAGCGACCGAGATTGCGTTCCGTGTGAACACGCCCAAGCTCAGTTTCGTCCACGGATATGACAGCAACGCTCATCGTATACAACGACTCGAGCTCTCCGCCGGGCCTCGTAACGACCCAACCCAAATTCTTCGCGAAACGGCGCTTCCGATACTTCGTCTTCCTACGCTTCCTATTGCAGACCCACTCATAACGCACCTGACGCTCTATGGACTCCATGTGTTCCCAGCACACGAGCTCATCCGATTTCCACGCTTGGTCACACTGCGTATACATTTTTGCGTTGCTGCAATGGGCTGGCTGGACAGAATACTCGACCGCTGTCCGGTATTAGAAATCCTCCAGATAGAGGCCTTCGCTTATGACACAAGGCAACGCTGGAACCTCTCCGAGCTTCGACCGGCATCCAACTCTCTGCGTCAACTTCGACTCGACTGGTCACGGAGGGATCTCGGTCAATCCCTCTCCTTTCTTCAGTATTTGACGCTTCTGGAACTGTCCGTTCGCACCATTCTGGACGATCCAAGTCCAATTGATCTCCCCTCAAACTTGGAGACCCTTATCTTCTCCACGCGTGGTTTCGTTTTCCGTGGCGAGTATGGTGGGTCTCGCTGTGCCCTCATCTCGGCCGTCGGGGCGTTGCAGAGACGGTTACCCAGTTGGAAGCGCGCCAGTACCCCAAACCTCGTGAACCTACAGTTGTCCGGGGATGGTGCAGTTGGGCACTGCATACTCTGGGATTGGGCTATCGCATCATTTTTGTTGCAACCATTTTGTCGATCCCTGGGCGTAAATCTGGATATTTTCCTGTTGTAAGTCGATCTCTTGCCATGATTTTCTTTTCCATGCCAATCTGACTAATTGCTTTTCTAGCATTGTTTCTGCTCCGCAGAAGCGGCGTGGGTTCTAACTCTACGGAAGGTACACTATCCGACCTCACATGTGGCGGCTTCAGTTATGTGGAAGGGTCGGATCCCGTCATTGGGTGGTCGACAGGGGTGCGCACTACGACCCGCACAAACAACTTGGACGTCTGCGATTACTCAGTGTTCGCATTAGTAGATCCCCGTTGCCTGTCTCTGGATATCACCTCGACTCACCTGCAGCATAGTATGCAGTTCCGTCGACGTGTAGGGAAAATCGAGAGAGCTGCGGCGCTCCCATCGTATGCGATGTGTCCATATCTTTGCCGGAGCTCCCACTATGTTCACCATGCGGCTTCCTTTGCTACATAGCACTGGTATGACCGTTCATATGTTCTACCTCCCGCTCACTCGTTGAGCCTCTCGGTCCCCATCGATTTGATCTTCCATGGATCTAGCGTCAGTACACGCCCGTGCCCGTCCTCGCTATCATACTCGGCTCCTGTTACGACATAGCATCTGGGCTTATTACCATAGCCGTCCTGATGACTACGACTGGAAACAGTCTACCGTTTGCTGCCAGGACATGGGGATTAACGGCTCGTCAAGTCACGTACAATGCACCAGTCTTCCACTTCTCTAAGCAGTGTATTTTCAGGACCTGGAAGTCGCTCTCTTTGTGTAGTGACGTATTGGGTCCCACCATCGAAGAGTTTCGTTTCTGGCGCGATGCATGTGTGATCGTCACTCCGTCATCTATTCGCCACAAATATAGACCAGTAGAAATACAACACCAGTAGGAACAAGCTCACACGTCAATGAGAGGTCCAAGCGAAGCAACGTCGTCATCTTCTCCGAAGATGTCGTTCAGAACAGCGGCCAGTCGAATGCCTGCAGTAGCCAGGAGACGCTCGATGAGGAACTCCTGCTTGATTCGACCGGAGTACCACGGCTCATCGAGCTGCAGCAACGGTGTCGTCGGCTCGTTTCCTTCGGCGACGAGATAGTCGGTCATGTTGAGCTGTGCGGGCCACACGATCTCGCAGTTCAGTGGGTGGATATCTGCGGCCCATGCGTACGGGCAGACAAGCAGGTCATCCGTATCCGGCGGAAACCCACGCAGGCGGCGCAGCACAGTCTGAGCAGAGGAGTAGAGCGATGGTTGGGCGGGGATGGGACAAGTCGCCCACTCGATAATCTCGTCCTGCCATACGCCGAGTAGCCCCTCCCAAACAATCTGTCGTACATAGGAATCATAGATGGATCCCTTAAGAGCGCCTTCGACGCGCCGAGAGGGAAGAGGCCGGGTGTAGTTGCGTGGCGTCTCGCGGATGGCTTTCGCGATGAGTAAGTTGTCCCAAACAGAGTGCAGGTCTAGAACGCTGTGAGCTGTGTTGTTGAGCGCTCAGAAGCCGGGCATGCTTACTGGTTGTACGCCTCGCAAAGTGTACCTTCACTGTTAGGGATAACGATGAGCATCTGAACACAATAGCATGACAGTTACACAGACCATCATTGCCACCCTTGTCGCGTCCGGTGAGATGCAGCGGCATGTGCAAGTCTCCAATGAAGTGAATGAGGAACTTGAGAGCCTCGTTCGCGCCGTCCTTGCCATCTACGAGCCAGTCGGTCGTGTTACGTATCGCGCCGAGTAGGTTGATCCCCTCGCGACCAACCCAGCCATGCTCGCCGAAAGAGCAGGTCTCGCTCGGGTGGTCACCCAAAGGGTTAACGTAGTGTAGCACGTTGGCCCAGCGGTAGATGGGCAAGCCCTTGATCCTGTCCGCCCAAGACGCGATTGGGGCAAGGTGACACGTCTCGTATGGCATGTTGAGTATCGCACAAAGCGTGCTCATCGTCGACGGGAGCATGTATATTTCTGCGATAGTCGCCACGATCTCATGGCCTGCACGCGTCGAGATCAGGTGACCGCGTTTCAATAGATTATTCGGGGACCCACCTGCGGCTCCCCAGGCCAGGACGCGGGCGGGTGAGACGGCGAGAGCAAGGAGTGATAGAACTCGCATGACTCAGAAGTTGCGCGAAGGTGAGGGTCAAGAGACAAAGGGCGCGCAGCGGAAGGCGAAATACAATCGGCCGCCCAAACGAGCGAGCCGCGCGCCGTGCCACCGGGTGCTGACGGAGACACGTGCGCCTCAACAGAGCTTCACGCCGGAGGCTCACATCGCAGCACAGATCCAGAGTACCAGAGACATTCAATTCAGGTATGTACAGCCAGCACAGGAAACACACGGTGGAAAGGACGATGTAGGTTTAGGACGATAGGAGAATAGAGGAGGGTGGGTCAGAAACAGATAGTACAGCACGACAAAAGCATTCGAAAGCAAAGCACATATGCAAAGACAAAGCACGTCCCGCATCCCAGCGTACAGTACAGCACCGACGGCGCATCTAGCGACCGCTGCGACGTCCACCGCGACGCGGCATCCTGTTGGGCGGGCCGTTCATTCGCCCACCACGTCGGTGCGGGCCATCGCCCGCATCGCCCATGCGCACGTCACCGTCCGGTCCAGGTCCATTCCACGATGAGTTTCCACCCGCCATGTTCGCGTCAGACAGGCGCGCAAGGAGACTACCTTTGCGGCTCAGAGGCGGCGGCATGTCGAACATGGGCTCCCCATGGTCCATTCTCGGTCCCCTCTGCTTCATATGGTCGGGTCCCTGCTCATAATACGACTCTTGATGCACGTTACCACGTGAAGGACCTCCTCCCTGCACTAGCGCCATGACCCGGTCGGGATGCATACCCTCGAGCTGCGGGATGGGCACTTCGTGCGCATGCGGCAACTGGCCACGAGGAGGAGGGGGTTCGTCGAACTGGAAGCGAGAATGGAGGGAGCCTGAGGGTTGCTCGGCCTGGCGAGGAGGAGAGGCCGAACGAGAGCGATAACTCTGCATCCCTTCGGCAGGCATCTCAGACCGGAACGACCGCGAACGTTGGCCACGCGACCGATGGCTGCGGTCCGGCCACATGTTCTGCGTCTGCATCACAGGCTATTGCGCATGTCAGCCGGCGAAGACCTCGAAGACAGTGAAGGGATTTCGCACCTCTTGTTGCGGGTGATAGTCAGGGCCAGACAGCCGACTGGCGAGCGGCGGTCGCTGCTGAACTGGAGACGGGAAGGACGGCGGGAGAGACGTATTGCGTTCCTGCTTGGCGGAGGTTGGGTAACGAACAGCACAATCTGAACTGAACGTACCAGAGGAGATACGTGGGGGCTGCGCGAGGGCGGGGGTCCACGATTCTGGTAAAATCCATCTTGACTTGCCACAGGCACCGGTATGGGCGGAGGGGGCGCCTGGGGTTGACATCATGAGCTCAGATGCGCGCGCACACACGTTACACAACTTGCCATGCGATCCTGAAGGGAAGGTAATGGCGGTGGCACCGTGTTATGAGGGCTTATATTCAACTGAGGACCCCGAGGTGGCCTGTTGCCGCCTGAGCCACGAGGGCGCGTGGGAGGCGCAGACGACGGGCCGCCTTGATTCAGCTGGGGCGGAGGTTGCGCCTGCCACGACGTTTGAGCGAATGGGATAAAAGGAGGCGCAAAAGCGCGGACCTCAGGGTATCTCGAGCGTTCGCCCACATTCCTCTGCTGTTGCTGCTCGTTCCATTCCG
>KV426816.1:0-11320 GCA_001632375.1 Exidia glandulosa HHB12029 | reverse complement strand
ACCTCCGGTGCCATCCAACGAAGCGACGACTGTGCACCGCCGCTGACAGTGTAGTTGGGGTTGGCAGGATTCGGATTCTTCAGATCCAGTTCGTCCAGGGCTTTAACGACACCGAAGTCGGACAGGATGGCGTCGCCCTCTTTGCCGACTAGAATACTGTTCTGGTACAAGGTTATTGCCAAGATGACATGCGCGTAGCGACATGCGTACGGGTTCAACTGCTCTGTGGACTATCGACTGGTCGTGTAGATACTTCAATCCACAAGCGACATCGAACATCTTTGGTGCGATAAGTGTGAAGGAATATTCGACAAGGCTTGACGCAATGACTCACGAGTTTGAGGCGATCGGCATTGGGATAGTTTCCCAGGAAGGCCACGATGTTGCCGTTGTCGATCCAAGGAAAGACGATGAACCTATTATGAGCTCATCAGTCAAGAACATGAATGCGCATGAAAATTTAAATTTTACTCTATAGCAATCGAGCCACCAGCATTTGTGTTCGCGTACTTGACGCCCATGAGTGGGATGATGTTCCTATGCTGGAGACGACGTAGGATTTGAACGGAACGTTGAAACCGCTCGACCTTCTTGGGAGTGAGGTAGATCGGTTCACGTGGATACTTCAGCGCCAGTGGCACCGCTGCATCGCGAAGCCAAATGCCCCTCCAAAGCGTCGCATTGGAACCGTGCGACACAGGAGAGTCGCCTATCTTCTTCGCCTCGTCAATAAGATCGGCCAACGGTAGTGGTGGGTAACCGGTCTGTCGCTGCAGGTCACTGAGATCGGCGAAGACGGCAGCCTGCTCTGCAGAGCCCGATGGCTCCATTCGACCATGAATTTGCATGAGACGGACGGCGTGCTGTGAAGTCATTGCGGCGTCAATCGTGCCCTTCATGTCGCTGAGCTTGCTATCCATGTCGTCCAGCTGGTGATTCATGTTGGCAAGCTTGTGGTCGACGTTGTCTAGCTTGTTGTCCGCGATGTCCGCCTTGTGATCCATGAGCGCCACGGTTCCTTCAATTCTCTGCAGCGTCGCGAATGCCGCGTTTGCGAGCTGGCGATCTTCATTGGCAGCGGCAGCGAATTCGACGCTGTACTTCTCCAATGCGAGTAGGGATGTGATCTATAGAACGGTAATTGTGTGAGGTCCATGAGTCAGATTTTTGAGAAACGAACTTGAAACGCCGTGAACCCTTCCGTCAACTTGGTGCGAAGCTCGGTTATCGTCCCCTTGATAGAGTCGTGTCTGAGAAACGATGCGGCGAGATTATAATTGCTGATCGTTTGGACGTCCTTGGCCGTCTGGATGAAAAGCCTACCGCAAAGTGAGCAAATAGGGCGTTATCTTGGGGATTCGCTGACAAACGTACTGGTGCAAGACTTCGACATGCTGGGTCTTGTCGTCTAAGCTGAGTCCATCCTTGACACACGTGTCGATGGTCGCAACGATGTGCAAACAGAAGTCGCACAGCTTTAGACACTGTGCTCTGTTTTGCTTGACAGTAAGGCAGCGTTTGTGGATTTCCTCGAGAGCGACGACCAGAGCCTTCAACCGCGGATCGAAAACACCGACGACCTCCTTCGCGATGGTATAGAGGACCGGGGCCTGCTCATTCAGGGTCCCAAGAGCGGTATGCCGGCTCATGATGACCTAGAGAAGAGACTCGGTGGTTACGAGCGTGCGCAGGGGACTAGTGAGGAGTCGAGCACATGTCTTTAAGGAACTGGCAAACAGCACGCGTTGGAGCCAACGAGACATCGTCCGGGTTTACACGCCAGACGTTTCGCAGCCCCATCTCGTCCTAACAATCGCGATAGTACGGAAATGTCAACGTGGGCGGTGCATAAGAGCCTCACTCCTGCCGCAGCGGAAAAGGCTCACCGACGCTGCCAATGCTGCCCCAAGCACCAAGAAGCAGGAAACCTAGGTTTGGATGTTGCGCAGCCGAATGCGACAGCAGCGCAGTTCCAGTTGCAAGCGCAGGTCAACGTGTTCCCAGACCCTGTATTTCTCCCGAGCGCGGACGACAACTGGACGGACAGTGCACTGGAAGGGCTGACGCATATTCGACGCCGTACGGGACATGCCCCTGCGCTTCGGAAAGGGCGAACGTAGATAGCGAACCCGCAACGTCTTCGCGTCCGCTAGAGAAGAGCAAGCGGAGCCGAACGCGATTCTGGGCGTCCCTGCGTAAGCTGCCTGAACAACCGGTTTGCACGGAGCGTGGAGCGCGCATCTAATGTGCCACCACAGCCGAGTTTGCGACGGTCATAGTAGAAGCCTGTTCTGAGCGGAATTGGGCGACTTCACGGTGCAGGGGGGAGACGAGAAGATTGTTCGGCTTTTTTCTTTCTCCGCATCATCCGTGTCTACCGTTATTAGACCTATCCTTAACCTCTCGAACACTCAGTAATGGTTCCCAGGTAAGTCTCAGGGTGGTCATTATAAGTTCAGTATTTGGCCCACAATTCAATATGAAAGCACTAATTCTGCCTTAGCATACCGAGTTCTGGGCGAGGCAAAAGGGACAATGCAGATGAAAGCAAGATTGAAAGCGAGACAACAAAACATCCACCTGCTCGACACGATGTTCACGAAGTATCGGTCAGAGCGGGGTCATAATCGAACATCTCCCACGACCACCCATAGCAACGCTTGAGGCGCGAGCCCACCCTGTCCGACATAGTCAAGACTTAACATAGCAGAAAGAGCGACGGCGTGAAGACGTACCACTTCAACCTCAAGGGGTCTAGAATAGCGTCCGGATGCGGCTACGAGGCAACGTCAGATGACAGTACGGCTTGAGCCCTTGAGCTCGTGCAGGACGAACCCGGTGGAACGTGATAGGTCTCGCAGTCTTCGCGGGCGGGTCGAAGCGCACGGACGATCCTGCTGTTTGCACGATCTCGAATCCAATGCGTCTCATCGTCCGCTCAAACATCTCCCAGCGAATGACGCCAGTCTTAGGCTTCGCTTCCCCCGCGGCGGTTTGCTCTTTGTAACCCAGGATCTGGCGGATGACCTGAGATCTAGATGAGCAGGCGTACGTGGAAGATGGGCGATGACCGTAAAGTCGTCGGTAAATTGCTGCAGTTTGAGGCTGCTAGTAATCTGCCGTTGTGGTAAGTACACGAAGGGCCCGGGCGGCTCGTGAAGCACTGACCCCGAAGACAGTAAAGCAGTCTGTGAGCTTCAGTCACAACTCGTAAATCTTCTCCTTGATCGTCAAAAAAGAGTCGATCCTCCCGTACGCGCTGATAGTCAAGACCTGATCCGCTACGGTGGACAGCAACCTATAGAGTGGCGGTATAAATAAGTTCCGAGAGCGTAGAAAAACCTGCGAAGCTTACTTTTGCATTGTCTGGATCGACTGTGTTTTGTCGTCAAGGCTGAGGCCGTTTTTGACGTTCGTGTTGATGGCGGTCAGAATCGTGCTGCAGAACTCGTAGAGCATAACACATTGCTTCTTGTTTTGCTGCATCCCCATGCATCGTGCGTAGATGATCTCGAGCGTCGCGAAGAGCGGTTTCAGCGGCGGCACGGTCGCTCCAGAGACCTCTTTCCCGACGGCCAACAGAGCGGGGGCCAGGTCCTGAGCAGCAGAGAGAAACGCGCGAGTAGTCATCACGGTGGAGAGACAGGTGGAGGGGATCGTGCGCAAGGCGTGTCAGACTCGTCGACGGCATCACGTTCTTAAGTGATGCGCTCCCTTCCGCGGTCGCAGAGAAGGTGCGCCCGGGTTTACACACTACACAGTGGCACGCCTTCAAGTTCGTGGCACGCATTGCCTTTGACGCCAAAGCACTGCCGACGAGGGATCTTCTGGGAGGTAACACCGCATCACAGCGCAGTTGCCGGTCCAATCAGTCTACAGCGCCAGTGTTTCCAGGGTCCGTCATGGGTGCAGAAGCGGAGGACGGCGTGGCCAAGCGCTTAGAGCAGAGGTCAGGACGCGGTGCCGGCATCCTGGGTGCAGGGTTAGTGCGTCTGGAAGCACAGGACCGGTATGTATAGGAAAGAAGTGGGAGCCCACGATCGATGGGTAAGATCCCACCCCACCGGGAAGGAAGGGTTGTATCGGCGCACAACCTCGGAGCCGTAATGCGCTCTAAAGCCTCAAGCACGGTGTAATTATCTCGAGCACCGACAGAGACACAGTAAGAAGCAGCCAGCGTGAAGTACGCGGAACAAAGCAGTAACATCGATGAGTTGGAAGAGGAAGAGTCAAAATTCGCAGTCCGCACCCGGACCTTGCAATGATGTTTAGAATGAAGGACTGAGATAACTTGAAATACGGTGGCATTATAGTCATTGTACAGCTCCATTTCATTACTCCACGCACAATATTACACATGGTTACGTAAGCTTAGGGAAGGTCCGGTCGTATCTCGCGCAAGGCGCTCACAACCTGCTCCATAGTCGGGCGACTGGTAGCATCCTTCCCCCAGCAGCGAATAAGCAGCGCCCACACGGCATCGGTGAAGGTGTTGACTCCGTAGTCAGCGCGGTCTGGAAACTTGCCGTTATTGACCATTATAACGACACGGCCGGCTTGCTTGACGTTGGGGAAAGGCGCCTTGCCAGAAAGAACCTATAGCCATGGCGTCAGCACCGAACGCGGGGAGATAGAGGTAACAGCGTACATGGAGGTAGGACATGGCCCATGCATAGACGTCTGCTGGAGGACCGTACCGGCCGTGTTCGTCATTCGCCTCATCGTTCAGCTCGGCGGCCATGTAGCGCATCGCATTGGAAGCGCCGCTGCTCACAGTGTAAGCGGTTGCGTCTGGACTTGCGTCTTGCAGTGCCTTGGCAAGGCCAAAGTCAGATATGACCGCTTCCTCCGTATCGTTGACGAGAATGTTGGTCTGTGTAGTTTGGTCTCCCGACGCACGAGGAAAGAAACAAATACCACGCACTGGTAGAACCGATCGATGTACAATTGTGGGTTGGTGGGCATGCAAATATGCGAGACCACGAGCAACTTGCAGCATCTGAGCGATGTTAGGCGGGCTCACTGCTCAGGCGCACAAGTACTCACAAGGAGAGTGCGATCCGCATCTGGGTGCTGACTTATATACGACAGGATATTCCCGTTCTTCATCCAGGGTGTAACCAGCGCCCTACGGAACACGTTATTCTTATGCACTCAATGAGATCCAGGATAGCGACGTACGTGATAGCCTTATCGCTGTACTCCACGCCGTAGAAGGGAATGATATGCCGATGTTCAATGCGATGGATTATCTCCACTTGGCGCTGGAATCGTAGGAGCGCCTGCTGAGACAGGACATTGTGGTCGCGAAGGTACTTTAACGCGACAGGCTTGCTCTCGTCGTTGAGCCAACGACCCTTCCACACCTCAAACGCCCCGTTAGAATGTACTGGTGCCGCGCCGTCTTTTGTCGTCTCGCCGCAGAGGTCCGCAAGGGGAAGCAAGGTATCTCCAGTAGCGCGCTGGAGGTCGCGAAGGGTCGATGCACACGCCGCGCGTGACTCTGTGCCTTCGGGCTCGGCGTGGAGGCCCACTTGCAGAACACGAAGGAGATCCGCCTTGTCCTCGACGTGCTCCGGACGCACAGATGGTAGAGCGGGTAGAGCGGATTCGGCGATCTCATGCAACGATGCAGAGGAACTTGGAGCAGAAACAGGAGGTATAGGGTTCCCTTCCGAATTGTCAAGTTCGTTGATCAGCCGCGCTTGGTCCTCTTGTTCGGCGCGAATCTGCCGCGCGGTCCACTTGGGTAAAGACAGTTGGGCAGTGAACTGGAATAATGTGAAAACCAGCAAAACGCTTGCAACGAGGTGACGAACGCCGAAGACTATGAAGTTTCGCTGGAGAGCCTTGCTGTGGTCCTTGATGGCTTGCTTCGCCTGAGGCTGTAAGAACACAGCTTCGAGGACGTTCCACTTTTCGATCTTTTCCATGTCGGCAAGAGCAGCGTCGAGTAGCCTACATTACCGTCAGCGTAAGCTCACGCGGGTTCCTCACGGGAACACCTACTTTCGCAAGGCTTGAAGGTGTTGATCGACGCGACCACTATCGTCCATTGTCGAAGCGTCCTTCATGGCGAAGTTAAGGGCGATGACAACCTCGGCACAGAAGTCGGCGAAACTTTCGCACTGCGCTTTGCACTTCTTCATGTTGGCGCAGCGCGAGTACATGAGATCGACGAGATCAAAGACAGGCCGAAGTCCCGGTACAAGCCCCGTGGTGCTCTGCAGCACGGTCCTGAAAGTGGGCTCAGCCATGGCTCGAGATCGGGAAGTGGGGACGAGGGTGTTACTGTTTGTGACGGCGCGCTTTATGGATACGCCACAAGCGCATGCGTGCGGTCGGCACCCTGGATGTGGGTTCTATCACAGCACTATCACCCAACGGCGTGGAAACAAGGCCGTGCAAGCATTCCCGCTTGTACAAGCAGGGCGTCGACATCGTAGCATCTTGCACCGCAAGGACGACAAGCCTCCGTATCGGGGTAGGGTGGCGCAACACCCGTCAGCTGCGAGGGCGCCGTCGGACATGTTGCGCTGAAACAAGGGAGTAGCGACAGTGACAGTAGCAGGGCTTGTATTCGTCGTTCCGGTTTGCGCGAGTAATACGGACGACAGGTGCGGCGCCCATGCGGAAAACTTAACAACGGAGCCTTTGGAGTAATACGATCACTTCCCACATCTGCGTGCCGGCATAAGCGCACGGCAGATAGGTAGAGTCTGGTTCGAAGCAGCGTGTTCAGAAACGAGAATGAAGCCATATGCGCAGGAGCGGAAGAAGGAGCGAACGGGAATTTGCGATTGAACTTGAACTCAACCTCGCCTCGACTCGCCCCTATCGATCTTTCGCAAACCTGACTGTGATGTCATGCCCAGTCTGGCGCTCTTGGGAGATCAAATGTAGACTCACATACCTAAAGCTTCGTACCTCGGGGCCAACCAACCGGATTATGTCTCCTCAGTCCTGCGCTGTCGCCTTCAGCGCCAACGTTGGCGCCTTTTTAGCCTTGTCGCTTCCATTCTACAAAAGCATCGACCTATCTCTGGTCGACCAGCGATTTCTCCGCCTGGATGTGCGACTACATCGCGATTCCTCGTAAATGGTGAGCCCGCTCTGCGCGGTCAGGATATATCTGTACCTATCAAGAGGCACCGATCATGGTGTATGCGGGGTATCTCCCATCGTCGTGCATGTAGGGTCTGCAATTTCGAGGAATGGACGTGAGAAGTCCGGACCAAGTCGGACATACCGCTTTCCTTATCACAGCGTCGTCCTCGTCATCTACCTCAGCGTTGGCGACCGTATTCGATGCATTCTACACGCTAATGGCGCGTTCTCCATCTACGACGAGCCGGACTGAGGCCGACGTACTTATAGCAATCTCTGATAGTGACGCGCTGCGTCAGCTTCGACGACCAGATCACATGCCCACCGTTCTCCGTGATGCTTCTGGTCTCGTGGCCACTGCGCCCGGCGACTCTGGCCGACAGACCGCGTCTGTGGCATATATATCTCTGGGCGTTCGAAGAAGAACAGGTCGCGGTCCGCGATGCGTCTTCTCGTCGTCATCTCGCTCGTGCTATCCACGCTCGGTAGTGTGTCGCTCTCGCCGTGTCTTACTGGGCTCTCGCGTACGAGCATCTACACGTTCGACGAGACCGGCCATGCGACACGCACGCTGCCCAACAACCGCACATATTTGGTCCACATCCCGAAGGACTACAGCCGCACGCTGCCAATCAACCTGCCGCACCCCGTCGTGCTGAGCTATCACGGCAACGGCGGGACGAGCGCGAAGCAGGAGACGCTCAGCCAATGGAGCGAGGATAATGTCAAGCTCAACGGCCTCGGCGTCATTGGCGTGTATCCTCAGGCGAGCTTGGGACTGAGCCGTAATGGTGGCGCGCCGACATGGAGCTGGCAGGGCGCTGCGTATGCGAGCCCGGACGCGCATGATGTACGTTTAGGAACTCTCCATGTCGCGCGATGAGACTGAAATGTCGTGCAGCTCGAGTTTACGGGAACCATCCTGGACGAGCTCAAGGCAAATCTGTGCATCGACTCGCGGCGCGTTTATGCCACGGGCAAGTCCAACGGCGGTGGCTTCGTCAGTGCCTTCGTCTACATTGCGTATCCCTTCGGCTAAGTCGTTCACAATGCAGACAAATCTCGTGGCTTGCACTGAGGCAACTGCGAGCCGTCTCGCAGCTGTCGCTATCGTATCTGGTGCCATGTACCCCGGCACGCTCCCCGACTCCGAGTGCTCGCCTGGCCGTCCTCTGCCAGTCTACATCTCGCACGGTGTCGTGGACCAGACGATCCCGTACTTGGGCCGTCCGTATGACAGCTCAGGGGACACCATCTACCGCACGCCCAACATCGACGACTTTGCCGCCGCATGGGCGGACCGTAACGGTCTTGCGGGCACGGACTACTGCCAGAAGGCCGTGCACGGTACGGCGCAGGAGCGCGTGTGGGGCTCGTCCGGTGCGAAGGGCGAGGTGCGCCGCATTCGCGTCGATGGGCTCGGGCACAGCTGGCCGACGACGCTCGGGCTCGACTCGAGCGGCGCGCCGAACAACACCGCCAACTTCAACCTCACGACTGCGCACCTCGTGTCCTTCTTCAACGCGCACGTCCTGCCGCTGTAAAGCCTTACGTGAAGGAGAACGGTCTGTTGCGGATCACTACACTCGTAACATATGTAAGACCAACTTACAAGGGCACTGGGATGACATGCCGTTTCTTTGAAGTATAAATATATCTCATGCCATAGTATTAGTCCTACGCCACTAGAGCTTGAGACGCAAGTATCACTCGGGTCGCGCGCTGCGGAGGCCACGACGGTCTGCAGCGCACGACCCAGGGGATCTGCTTCTTCGTAGAAACAGCCATTGCGTCTTGAACCTAACACCAGGTCTCAAACTCATAAATACCCTGCACAATGATCTCGACGGCGAAGGAGGAAGCCAGCGCCGACTGTCGATTTGTGTATTACCACCGGCATCATCGGGCTCCCTCGACTCGTAGACGGTGCCGACTTATGACAAGAGCCCACTTTATTGTGTTTGGACGATCGTGTCCGGTGTAGTATACATGTCACAAAGTAGTTGCCAGTCTTCTTAGCTCTGAGAATACACGTTCGAATAAGGCAGGTTTTTTCTGCGCCACATCTGCATGAGCAATTTGAGCCGTGAACCACAGTCGACGAATCTCGTCTGCGCTCGGCGCACACTGCCTACAGTCGCATTCCGTCCCGTCGTCACGGTACTGGTCGATGAAGAGGCGCTCGTGGTGTGGAATACCCATTGCTTCCGCAGTCTTCTCGAGCATGGACAGGGAGTCGAGCGCGTCACAGATCTGGACGTCCCGAATGTCGGGGGAGTAGTTCGGCACGCAACTTGCCCTGTTCTTCTTTACTATTATGATATCCTTCCAGAGACGCAGCGCCTCGTCAAGCTGTGCTAAACCGTGAACCGAACATTTAATCACGGTGTATACAGATGGAAGAACTGAGAGGACGTTTGCGAACCGGAGATGAGTTTCAGCGTAATGAGTTCCTTGGACTCCATGCGAGCTGTCCATCCCGAAGTGCTTATATGGCGGCCTCGTGCCTGGTCTACGGAGCGCTGCAGTCGGGTGGCGTAGTCCTTGCACGCTTCATAGGAGAGCGAAGAGCACGGTCGCCCGTAGATAATGAACTGGCTACCCCAGCGCCGAGCGTAGCGCTCGTTAAGGAGGTCGAAATCGGAGAAATCACGGGTAGGCATAAGTGGAGGATGAGATCGAGAGGACAAAGTCAGTCTCGGCCGCTCTCCGGCCGAGGGGTTCACTATTCAGTCGTTCGCCGTTACCTCCGACTCGACTGCTACCGAGTCGACTATATTGAATGCGTCACGCGTGAACTCGACAAATAGCTCACGGGTCTGCTCGCCGCATGCTCCAGGTCGCAAAGTCCTTGCGCCCACTGCTTCAGCGCCTCCGGTGTAACAAGACGTCGAGGGAGCCAACAGGTGCGGCACCCGCCGGCCGGACCGTTATTCCCGTCTCTTCCTCCGACCACCACCATGGAGGCGTTGGATCCCCTAAAACTCGACCTGCAGCGCCAGGTTGCAGCCTTGAACGCTGCTCTCGGCGTCCATGTCGTCGACGGCGCCGTGTCGCGTGTCACCCTGCTTAACTCGCTCTCAAGACTGCTCGCCGCGCCTCAGTGCACGCTCCAAATCGCAAAATTCTTTCGCCCACTGCTCGTGGACCTCACAGCCCGCTGGCTGCTCGATATAGACGTGCCCGAGGAGGCCAGATTTGTCGCGCTCGCTCTGCTTATCGAGACGCACGAAGAAATTTTCCCGTAAGCAGAAATTTCGCAGCTGTTGTCGAAGTAAATTCTAATATCTCGACACAGTATTCTGGCAGAGTTTCTCCAGCGCCCGTCTCTTGCCAGAGGTCCAGTCGCCTTCGTCACCAAGGAAAATGCGGCGTCGTTACCGGCGGCGACGCTGCAACCTATCCTGCTCGCGTACGCGCGTATTCTACGGGCCTGCCCGCTCCTACCGCACCACCTCAACTGGCCTCTGCATCCTCTACTCTGCATCATTCACAGCGGTTATCCGCACTGCGGTGTCATGTATCTTGCCATTCACTGCTACGCGTTCCACGCCAACATGCCAGAGCTTCGTCGCGAAGAAATGCAGCAACAGTACCTCGGCGAGCTGGGTCTGGAGGACTGCGAGATTGACTATGGCCTGGACGAGAGCGGGGAGCCGGTCACTACAGACGGCTGGCTTCTCGCCCTCACAGAGTCGAATCGCATTCTCGACAAACGACAAGAGATCGCAACGACGGCTCTTCCGTACATGGCTACTGCCACGCTCGCGCCCGAGGACATCTGGTAAGAGAACAGTATGAAGCGTCAGACCAAGTCTGACCCTTTCTTAGTCCTCGAGTAGCGAACGTGCAAGGCGTGTTGTTGTTGAGGGATTCGACCGCGCCTGCACCAACTTCGGCACTCGTTATGACCCCGAGTCTACGAGAGCCACTTCAACTGCTCGCGGCGCAATACTCGCTTCGCCTCCCGACTCTACTCACCTCCACACAATCCGCCGGCAAGGCGCTTCTACTCGCCCACCTCGCCACTCAACTTCACCCAACTACGGCATCGCAGCTCGTCGTGATCCACCTCGCAGACACATCAATCGACGCGCGCTCACTCGTTGGATCGCATGTCTCCTCGCAGACCGTGCCGGGCAAGTTCGAGTGGAAGGAAGGCGTTCTTCTCCGTGCGATGCGCGAAGGGCGCTGGATCGTGCTCAAGGACATC
>KV426814.1:0-11245 GCA_001632375.1 Exidia glandulosa HHB12029 | reverse complement strand
GTAAATCACAGGTTTAAACCTACCTGTGCGCGGCCCGTAGCGTTCTTGTTCGTCATGTAAGATTCCTGAAGGTGTGAGAACTTGTATGGAGCCGCCTTGCTCGCCGCTTCAACGCCTCCTCCCATAATGATGTCGAAGTTGCTGGGGGTATGGGAGTAGCCAGTGAGGACCAGAGCGTCCAGAGCAGCGGGCGACGCCGCAATGACGCCGTTGGTGATAACGCTACCGAGGCTATGACCGACTTGAATGACCTTGCTGAATGCTGGAATGGACGGGGACAGGGAGCCAGCGCGGACGAGTTGGATGATTTCCTCTGCGATGGAGATTTCCAACATCGTTTGCACGATTTTCTGACCATCGGGATGCGAGCTTTGTCCGTCCCCTGCGCCGTACTACCGTGTCAGTAATCATGCTCCTCTCTTGGATAGGAGTATGACATGACGCACCGAGGCGATCGTACGCAAGGACGGGGTATCCGCGAGTGTTCGCCGCCAGGCCGTAGTTGTACTTCGCCGGTTGCTGAGGCCAAAGCATGTACTGCTTGTCATACATCGCCCCATGCACTAGTATCTGGAGAATATCGCTCGTCCCGCTGTTCGTGACGATTGGTGCGCAGTAACGGAAACTGATGTCGAATGCGCCTGAGACGAGCGTCGTCGCATTGCTCGACGGAAGCTCTCCCTTCGTCGGATCGCCAATGTCGACGAGATTCAGAGCCGATGCTGAGATGGGGACAATGAAGTCGATGCAGTGAGCGGTGGGGCTCGCAGGCGTAGTTGGAGCGGCACGAGCGACCGCGGCGAACGCCAGAAGGCAAAGGAGCTGAAAACCTGGCATGTCTTCGACACAGCGCCAGGGAAACCACTCCACCAGGTTTTTATACCCAAAGAAATTCGCCCACCAGCATCAGCATCCTAATTTTCGACACCATCAGATGCGGCGTCGCCGTACAATGCCGTATTACATCAGGCTGACAAACGGCAAGTGCACATCGCCACGGGATCATATTAGTCACGCTGAGTCACAGAGTCTGACTCCCCTGATTAGCTCGCCGCCAGCGGTCATTATCTTCACCGATCAACATCGCTCTTGCTCGCCATTAGCGTGATAATATTCAGCGTAGAATTAGAAGCGGGGTACATGAGTGAGAATTGAAAAAGAAAATCAGTCGGTGTGCCGTTTCTGCTTGCCATCTCGCTTACTTTAATGGGAGGCCGCAGACCCCGCTGAACCCGGGATCTGCACCTACGCACTGAGCTTACAGGAGCGATGGTGCTATTCAATAACCGTATGCGCGTGCGGATGGTATTAACAACTGCGGAGGGGTTCGCAGTAGCTCCAACTTGCGCGTTGGCGGCGTCGAGCGTTGAGCGCCGAGTGCTCCAGTGCCGATGTCACAGTCAACAGTCCCACACAACCCTGCCGTGACGTGCTCAGGTACAATGTATGCTCGCATTAGATCGTAATATATCGTGACTACATCACAGCTCGTCGATGAAGTGTTGAGACATCATCGTGAATAAGTATCGTCAGAGTACAACAGCAACTCGCCCTCCCCGGTCCGTTAATAGTCTCTGATCTACACCCACTCGTCACTGCACGAGTTCCATGTACTCCTTGCCGCTGCTGCTCGTCCCTCGACGCACAAGTCCCGCCTTCTCCGCGGCGAGTGCGTATCCTCTAAAGGTGACGAAGCCGGTGCCCAAGAAACCGTCGCCCACGGCGGCAGCGACGTCCGTGCGCGTCGGACGCGTCTCGCCGCGCGCAGCGAAAGCCTCCATCGCGCCGAGCAGCTCGCCGAACCGCTTCGTCGTCGAGATCGACATGGACGACACGGATCGTATGGACGCGGGCGTGCCAGAGCGCAGCGGCGTCGACACGGGGGCCGGTGCAGGCGGAGGAGGCATGGGCATTGGGATTGGCGCGGTCTGCGTCTGAACGGACGCCGTCGAGGATACGCGTTCTCGTGTTCGCGCGCCCGTGCGCTCTGCCAGCGCCGGAGGGACGTCCGACGCGCGCGACTCCGCGCGGCGCGTCACCTGCTCGAGGATGTGCGCTGCGGCGCTGTCTAATGCCTGTGCAACACGCAGTTCGGGCTCGTCGTCCACTTCCTCCACCGTCACCTTAGGATGGTTCGGCCGCGTACCCCGTGACGGTGCTGGCGGCGACGACGGGGTCCAGAACATCTGTCCTTCAGAGAATGACGATGTCTGCTGTGCGGCGGACGAGGACTGCCGCCGTGCGAAGCGGTCAGGGAAGGCCTGGTGTGTTTGCCGTGGGGAGGGTCGACTATGCGAAGAAGTGGTCGGGAGTGCGGAAGTCGTAGATGATGTCGCTTTCGGCGTCGGCATATTGGAAGTCGTTCCCGACGAGGACATTACGGGGGTATTGGCAGCCGCAGGAAAGGACGATGTCATCCCGGACGTCGGAAACGCGGAAGTCATGGCGGAGGTCGGAAAGCTCGAGGTCATGCCAGACGAAGGGAACGTGGATGTCGTAGAAGATGAAGACAACGTCGATGTCGTAGCCGACACAGGGAATGCCGATGTCATTGCATGTACAGATGGTGCATGTGTCGGCTGTGCAGTTGTGGGTGTCGGTGGGTTGGAGAAGAAGTCGGGTTTCGACAGCGCGGCACGCGAGGGTTGTGGGACAACGAGCTCCGTGGGCGGAGAGGATACGAGCGGAGAAGCCGAGACAAACGGCGACGAGAACGTTGGCAACGTGGACGTCTCCGTGTTATCTGGCGGGGAATTCGGAAGCGAGGCATTCGGCGCGAGCGCGGGAGACGTGGATTTGCTGGTGCTGGTGCTGGGCGCTTTGGATCCTGAGGGCGTAGGTGTAGCAGAAGTGACGCGCTCTCGCACCGAGATCGTCATTTGGGCGGCACCCAAGCGAATCGGTTGCTCAGCATCATCCAGCACGAGAGAACCACTTCCAAACAAAACCGCCTCGCCGGGGAAGAGCTCGATGAGCTGGCGTTGGCCCTCGAGGCTCATGAAACGGGCAAGATGATCACATGCGAGTGACGAGGCCATTTTGTGACAGACGACGAAGGACGCGGCATCTAGGAGCGTGTGCGATACCGCTGCGGGTTCGTGCGCAGAAAGGATAAGGCGTAGGTTGAGTGCGTGCGTGCGCTTGGAGATATTGACGAGCGTCTCCTCGAGCGCGCTGCTTGACGGGAGATACGAATGCACGTTGTCGAGAACTGGAGTGCGCGCTCAGGTAACTTTACGTGACAAGACAAATGCGACACTTACGCGCGACCTTTTCCCGCGCTTGGTTCCAACTAGAGAACGCGTGCGTCACGACGGCGACAAGATTGGCGACGGAGAGCGCTGTGACGGTGAAGTGAGTGACGGCAAGCGGGACACGAGGCGTGCAAATAACGTACGAGATGCTAATGGGTCCGTTAAATCGAGAATAACTAAGCGGCCAGACTCGAAATGTAGATTGATACTCGGCGACTCGTCGTTGACGATGTCCTCAAGGAACTCTGTGCAAGTATGGAAGGCTTCTCGCTCGACCTCGGAGAGCTCGAGGTGAACATCCTTAAACAGCGCTGCGCTCGGCTCAGCTCGGATCCCGCCTAGACATGTGGGCACGTACTGGAATAATTTACCGCGTCTGCTGCTTTGAGGAGCTTAGTCCTCACGAGACGGCGGACACGAGGAGACTGTGAGAGAGTCAGGAGACGTGTGTCGTACCATGATTGACGGGACGCACCTCGTTCTCAAAGACACGGAGCAGGAGCGAGGGAGAGATATCTGATGATCGCAAGGACAGGGGAATGACCGAGACGCGATCGTGACCCGCGTAGATTTTGCGCATGTGCTTTAGACGTCGAGGACTGCGCGGCCAAGTCAGCGCGTCGCGCGATCGTTTACAATGGCGAGTTACGCACGCAACGAGGACGGTGACCTTGTTGTCACCCGAATCTGTGTTTGCGAGGGCGACGCTCCTGCATGGTTGGCCGGTGGCGAGCTCGTCGTAGGTGCAGCTATGACGCGGGTATGAGTCAGGCCGGGTTGGCAGCAATAGGGCGGAGGTCGACGCACACGAGGGTGGCCATGGGCCGATCGAGCTTGCCGACGCGGGGGTCGTTGAGGGTGCAGGCCTCGAGAAGACAGGCCGTCGTGTGGCTGCGTCCTGAGCCCTGCGCACGCGGTCGTGAGTCATCGCGCCCTCGCGCGCGTGGCAAGTCTCGCTCACCTGCTCGCCGAGCACAATGCCCGTCCACGCAGCGCCGGTGTTCACGTACACGCGACTATCCGCGTCGACGCTGCTGCTGACCGTGCCGAGCTCGCGTCCAAGGAGACCGCGGTTGGGAAGCTCGCCGACGGCGCACATGGCGCCGTACGTGACGATGGGTGCATCGGCCAGAGCGCGCGCTATCGCATTGAGATCGGGTCCGCGATGCAGGAGATCAAGCTCAGGCGCGTTGTCGACGACGACGGCGGTGGGCGAGCTGGAGCCGCTGCCTTCAGACATGGGAGAAGAGGTTCAAGATGGTCAGTCACTCAAGATTTCGTCGGCCGCATTCATGGCACTGTTCTCCTTTGGGCAGAGGGTTGCCCGCTCACGTCAAAAAACACGTGGCCGCGGTCCGACTCTCCTCCGCAGCGCGCGGTACCAAAACACGTCGCGTAGCGACCCTGCAAGAGGGCAGAGGGCACGCGAGCTCACATGGTCGAGGAAGTTGTCTTCGCACAGCTCTGGGGTGCTCCATGTGGATTCAACTACAGCACTGGTGCAAACTCCAGTACACAATGCAGAGACACCCCAAGACGAGGGTCGCACGGCGTACATGAAAGTGGGGGCGTTGTTCGCTGAGGACGCTGTGCGGGGAAGCATCGGCGGACACCACGTTCTTCCAGCGACAAGGCCCCTTCCTGTAAGGAAACGCAGGAAGCAGCGCTCTTCCATAGGAGGTTGACTCAAAATGACTCGTATGTCACTGTCGTAATTTCGCCCAGGTTAGAGACCGAGCACAACGCGAGTAGTCCCCATTCTCGCGACGGCGCGGTTGTATACCCAGCACTTCCGCTCTGCACGCCAGTCGTAGACAAGACAAGTCCGGCCTGTTTGACCTCGGCCGCGATGTGCGGCACCACAGGGTGCAAGAAGCGACGACACAGAGGCAACTTTGGTAGAGGCGCTGTAGCTTCGCCTGAGTTACAGCGGTGGAAGAAACCTGACCAAACCTTGCGAAGAGAAGCGCGTTGCTATCCAAACGGCGTTGTAGAGAGCACCCTCTTCGCAGTTCAGACAAGCCAGAGATAGGGATTTCTTGCGAGGCGTGCTCGAGCAGCACCGTATTCGCTGTGGAGGCGGCACCGTGACCACATCCAACGAGATACGCTGTCAAGAGAGTTGCTCTTCAGTGGTTCGCGAGCCCTGAGTCAGTTCGAGTGCCCGTCAGAGGAGTCGGCAGGAATCGCACGCCCAAGAACGCCGCCACCTGTTTGTGCGGCTTAACACGACGGCAGGGACCCCTATGACCAAACTCATTGCATAGTGTAGGTTGAGGGCTCCAATCACCTCGCACCGTACTGCTAGAGTGGAAGGCGTCCGGTCGAAGAGCAGTTACGGACAAGAAGCGGAAGTACTCCACCGTGTAAAGTCCGCCCGTAGTCCGCCCGGCACATCGCTGCGTCACTTCCGCGGACATCCCGCACCCCCTGACTCAGAATTTCACATCGATCAAACCGCTCACACTAGCAAGGGCTGAGAGATCATTCTCGCCGAACCAGATTAATATTGACCCTCGGGGCTCTTGTCGATGGCAAACGGCGAATTACCTGTTCGCAACGTCCGGACATCCATGAATCCCGGGGGCTGACTAAGCGCTTTGCACGTGCAGTTGCATGCGGAGTTTGCTTGCCTCCAGGTCAAGTGAGGCGGTACTTTACACGACGTGCAGGGAATTATATCTCCTACAGTACAGTTCTAAGCGGCGGAGTGGCGCTATGCATTTACTGTAACAAAATGACCTTGGGAGGGAAGTTCACAGGTGTGATCGACGTCCGTCGTGCATCTATCCTTTTCTGGGCATGATCCCGGGAATCCTGCGAAGGCGATACGCCACGCGTCAGGACATGATTGAGTAATTGCTGACATGCGCTATGTACCGTTACGCTGGGGCAGTATGGAAGTCGCAGATGAGTATAAAGAACAGCGAGTCGTGTGCGAGAAAGTCCCACATCTCTTGGCCTACCCTTCACCCTCCTTCAGCTAATCTTTCCTTCTTGCCAAAAGATGCGCTTCTCGCTTCTCGCCTCTGCTCTCGCGGCTGTCACCCTCGTCAACGCGGTCGTCATCACGCAGACGCTTGAGCCGTACGGGTACGTTACGCTCCCGCGCATCCAGAGTCTTGTTCACTGCATCTGACGTGCGGCAGCATGTGCTGGGTCACGGGCACCGAGACGTCGACTAAGACGGTCCCCGGCGTGACGACCACGCTGCACGAGCCGGAGACGATCACGGTAACGAGCACGGTGTACACCTACCCGACCAACTTCAAGGAACGCCGCGACGCGCTCCCGGCTCAGCCTCAAGTCACGCAGTTCAAGGAGCGTGCGCTCCCACCGCAGGCGCGCGCACGCGGGGGCCACAACCCGCCGGAGGAGACGACTTACGTCGAGATCGTCCCCTGCGCCGAGACGTACACCGTCTCCCCCGTCCTCACCAAGTCGGACGAGCACATCACGGCGACGGCGACCGAGTACGCGGCCACGTCTACCGAGACTTATACCTACACGTAAGTGTGCTGGTGCAGTCGTTGAGACGTTGACTTACTGACTTCTCGTCGCAGGTTCTGTGTCGACAACCACCTGTGCCAGTAGTTGCAGTACAGTTCTTTTGGACACGTAGGGACTTTGCAGCTTCGTAGTGTTTGTCTCGGCCTGAATATACCCTTTTCGATATGGCCAATGCAGAGTAGGTGAAGATGGTAGAACGGGCCGGGTTCACCTTCAGGGGGGTGCAGGTCGACAGCCGTGCCACGAATTCATCTCGGATAGTTTACAATATCTAAGTGGACTTTAGGACGCATATCAGAGTCAACGATACAGTACCATGCGTACGTACTCGTCTTCGAGCGCAACACTCCATATGCGTTCAAATTTAGAGCGGGTCTGGCGCGGTTTCCCGCTCCGTCAGTACATGGTCAGACGCTTAGCGAGCACGACCCGCGGTATCCTGTCAGTGGACAGATAGGGAGGTTCACAGTCTCAAGCAATGGTGATGGGTCGCCGCACGAAATCCACTTCAACGCAGTTCAGTGACGCTTCGCGGCAGACCGGACTCACTCGCAGCCAGACTTCGGTCGTGCCGATAAGAAGGGTGGGTTAAGAGGCATGGGTAGATGGCCTTCGAATGTAGAACGGTAGCCTCGCACAGAGCAAAAGCGGGCAGACCACCGATGCATCGGGTCGAAGTCCACAGTGAGAGAATCTGTGGGGTTTCGGCCAGGTTAAGGATTACTTCTGTGCACGCCGAGTCGTAGGGTGAGTAAGGCGGTAGCCTAGGACAGGGGTGTGCATCCTCGCAAAGGGAACATGACTTAGTCCACCGATCTGGGTAGACCGTTTACAGCGTACGCGCTACTCCAAACAGGCGCATAGGAGAAAACTTAAGCGCTGAGCGTCAGTGACGCGTAAACAACATTGTCACGCGTGACGAGGGTAAAGAAAAAGGCAAGAGCGGGTGAGCGGAGTCTAGAACTGGGAAGCAACGCGTTCTTTTCCTCCTTCTCTGCGCGCGCGAGCAGGTCTAGGACACGATCCGCTCGTTCGCGCGACTCAGACACGCCGTTCATTCTGTCTGTACCGTACAATGCTTGACTACTGGTCTTGTCGCGCTAAACGAGGTTACGACGCCCGATCCGCGTCTGAGCACGCCCATGAGAAGGTTCTCTGTATGGACGTGTCGTCATCTGAGAGCCAGGTCCAGCCGGAAGCCACCCATAGTCTCACTCCTGACTCGGAACTTCACATCTACAGAAGTCGTGTCACACTCCTTGCATGGCGCTCACGCTCGGAATTGAGGTCATGGACTCCGAAATGCGGCAGTGGACATCTCAATTTGCATATATAGCACAAAGGCACGACATCCACAGCTATACACGCCTGCACCTAGATTCGCGCACATATTACCAGGCTGTTTCCTGTCCCAAATGGTTGATGAACTTGCCCGAGTGCGTCTCGATCGTCGCGCTCTCGTATAGCTTGCACTGTGGGCAAACAATCCGGGGCATTTGCCCCGGAAGCCGTGCGACTTACCGCGTTACCCCGGAGACCGGGACATCTCGTGAAAGTGCCGGCGGCGAGACTTGGTCTGGCTGCCGTGGCGATTTCCCTCTCTCGCACTTCTGCCACATCCACAACGAAGCCAAGTATCTTACGGACTATTAAGTACGTAAATACTCTTTCAGTAATGTACATAATTACGATGCAACACTACTGCGCCTCACACTAGACTCTACCTTGGGCTTGGACAGGGAAACTCAAACTTCATGCTCAGTACACGCCATGACGAGCTAATACATACTAAAACTCACTCAATGAAGTGAGATCTATGTCATGTACGTCCTATACATGGGCCGAGCTCTGTAAGATGTTGTCCTCTCGTCTTGCGTCCAACCGACGTCGAGGCCGACATTCGGAGTGGTTTCGAACTCCGCTCCGAGCGCTCTCATCTCCCGAAGTCGCCGTTCCCACCGCACACAGACCGCATAATCGCACCCACAGCCATAACGCCGCGCTTGGACACTCTTCTACAACCTGGACGACCTCTAGAGCTTCTTTCCGAGGCCACGATGGCCGAGACGCGCTCAGCACACCGTCGCGCCGCATGAGCCCGCAGCTGCTGCCGTAGACGCACCAGCGCGTGCGAACGACGTCTAAAGATACGCTCAGTTGGAACATATCGCGTGTCCATACGCGCGCCGTCCCTGCATTCGCATTTCTGAAGCCCGCTATCCGTTTGAACCTACTCCTGGCGCGTCCGTAGGATAGGGGCGACGTACGCGCGCCGCCGCCGCGCACCTAAGCGCGATACAACACTGGCACGTTCATTTACGAGGGTGTGCCGTGTCACCCTGTTGTTGTGCTCGTTCTCTGCGGCCTGCGTTTGCATACCGGTCGGCGGCGACTCGTCTGGACTCCACGTACCAAGTCCAAACTTGCGCCCAGTTCTTGGCACGGAAGACATGCCGGCTTGCGCGCAGACGACTTGTGCGTGACTCACACAAACCCGAGTTTTCCCGACTCTAGGCGTCGTGGCCGGGACTGTCTGCTGGCCAGACCCAGCGCCGCTGACTGATATAAGAGCGGGAACCTGCTGGACAGGTTCCTTGCGACAGGTCCACAGATCAACTCGGCGCAACAAATCGATTCGGCACCTCGACACCACGACAGACCATATGTGGTACGCAGTCGTACTCCTTTGCTATCTGGCCATCATCTTACATGTACGCGCACCTGCAGACAGACGACAACATATTGCGGATTCCGGTATGTATGGGTTCCGGCCGTCCTCTGTCATGTGCCGGCGGTGTCTCGGTATCGTGCCGTGACACAAGTGTAACTGTGTACGGCGCTGTACACATGTAGCATTGATAAATAAATATCATTATATGTAAATGGATAGCCTATTGCATTGAAACCAATAGAGAATAAGCACTACCGGAAGCAGAATCACTAATATCGCTGTGGCGCAAGTTAATACGGCATGAACGGTTGATTATTGGCTCGGTTTAGAAGCTCATACAGCACCTGTGACTTCCCCCGCCCCGAGGTGTATTTGAGCTCGGAACTCTCGGTTCCGAGCACCGGGGGAAGTGGACAATAGCGGGCACAGAATCGCCCGGAATCGGTGCCCGGTCCCCGGGGGATATCTCTCTGCACGCAGGTATATTCCCCCGCAAAACGGTGTTTTATGCGACGGGAACCAGGGCAATTGGCGGGGGAAATGACCGCGACACTTTGCCTACAGTGTTGATGTGCCTCTCCACAGCCCATTCCACGTCGTGAGGTGCGTCAGGTCCACCCATATCTACGCAAGGGCCCTCCCTCAGATTCAAACTTGTCATCCAGAGACGACGCAGCAGCTCACCGGTCTTGACCCAACCCGGCCCAAATGCGAAAATGATGAAGTCAGGATGCCCCTTGGCGATTTTACGCGTCTACGAGTCCGCCGCAACAGATGAGAGGATGGGGTGAGAACAAAGGCCCGGACTGACCAGCATGTTGAGTCCCGCCTTCGCACAGCAGTACGACGGGAAGTGCGCTCCGAATTCGAGCGCTGGATTGTCCAGGGCGCCTACTAGTAGACTCCCGAGCGGACTGGAGACGTTGATCACGGCTTTACGCTCGCTCAGGCGGATGAGGTGCATAAAGGCATGGTAGAGCCGATACGCGCCTACGACGTGCGTGTTGAACATGGCAATCATGGTGTCCGCCTTGACCGAGTCGAGCTCGTCCGCGAGAGACTGCACACGCATCAGTCCGTCGTACTCGTACACTTCGAGATGTACAACACATCCAGCCTGCATTGTTCACGAGATAGTCGATCCCATTTCCCTGAAGTCCGAGTGCCGAGAGCAAGCGCGACACAGTCTCTGCGGCTGCTTGGACAGTCGCATCGTCATCCACATCCAATAAGACGATGTGAACATTCCCGTGGCTCTTCGCGAGCTCACTGAGTGCAGTCGCCGAAGCGGGGTTCCTGCACGTCGCGAAGACCGTATTGACGCCATTGGCGGCCAGCTGCCTCGTGAGCTCCAAGCCGATCCCGCGAGAGCATCTGCCACACTATAAGGAGACTTCGTACACGTCTACGGAGGAGACGGCATACCCAGTAATGAGCCAGGTCGGCATGTCGAGCGCTGACTATGGGAAGGCGTGAATCGTAAGCCTCAGTCACGATAACGTTGGATAGAGTACGACTTGCTACTAAGGAACTAGAGTTGTGAGAGGCGAATGAGCTCCTATAGAGGAAAGTCTAACAACAATTCGTCTTCGTTGCGTCCCATATATACTTCTCCCGGGAGGACGCGTACGTCCGAGTCGTGCGCGCATTTGCAACACGCGTAGCCACACGCCAGCGCGACGCGTTTATACACAGGGTTTGGGACTGATGCACAGCTTCCATTGCCCAAGCGTCTCCTATCATATCCTATCTCATCCTCCGGAGGCCGCTCGAAGGTCGGGAGCTTGGATCAGGTTAATATCAACTAATA
>KV426813.1:0-11371 GCA_001632375.1 Exidia glandulosa HHB12029 | reverse complement strand
TCACGAACGCCGCGTTTGCTGCCACGCACGGCCCACCGTATTTCCTTGCCACGGCCGCTCGACTGCCCAGCTCTGCCGCACTAATATCCGGGCTCGATGAGAAGGCGCTCACGTATGTTCTAACGCAAACTCTGGACGACGGCGAGGTCCGAGTCCTGGGCTCTGTGACGGACGAGCCGTCTCGGCAGCCTCTTCATGGCTTTGACGATCCCGCAACACAAGAATCTTCCCCGCATTTGGAAGACGAAGACGGACGAGAGTACCGGCGTGCGCTGCGCCTGCTTGTCACGGACTTGACGCTGCACCGACAAGGCGTGGGCAGCTTCCTCTTGAGCAGCCTCGAGCAGAGATTGATTCAACAGGCGGAACGCATTCGCGAGGAGACGGGCCGTCCGTTGACGCACGTTCGTTGGATTCTCGACACTGTGGCGGATGTGAACGCTGGGTATTATGAGCGTCGCGGATGGAGGTTGATCAACAGGCAGCTAGCTCCTCCTGTGCCTACGGATTGTGGGCTTCCGATCTATGTCGCTTATATGGACAGAGTTCTAGAACTCAGTTCTGCGACCCGGACGCAGTGAAGGACCTCCTCTGTGAGTACGAAATATGTAGAGTAAGTCTCACGCAGAGCTCAACGCAGTGAATATGAATCCAGTTGCGACTCTTCAAGTGCTTATGCGTACTCAGTCTTTAAAGTCAACCTGGGATTGATAGGGACACGTCAACCTTCTGGGTTGGGCACGAGATCCTCTCGAGATTCTCGCTCAATGCGGGTCTCCGCAGTTTGGCCAGCGCTTGATAGAGTGCGTGTGCCGGGGAGGATCCGCTCATCATCTCCCATGTGGGCGCAAATATAATAATTTACGGCACGATCGAAGTCACTACATGCGTGCACCGCGCAGGTATAGTGTGGAGTGTGCTGTGGTAATGCTGAGTGTTCAGCGGCGGTGGGGAGCGAGGCGGCGCGCAAGACGACGGGCCTCCTTCTCGCTGCGGCGGCGCATGCCCGCGGGGCACTGCGACGGCGCCGGGGCCGGGACCGGGGTCGTCTCCGGAGGGGGAGCAGGCGCCTCCGTCGGGGTGGGCTCAGGAGCAGGCGCCGGGGCCGGGGTCGGCGTGGGCTCGGGAGCGGGCTCCGGGGCCGGGGCAGCGGGCGGGTCAAGGGTGAATGGGCGGACGTCGGCGTTGCACGTCGCCGAGCTCTCCGCGTCGCGGATGCGCGGGGTGTTGGCCATGTAGTCGAGCTGCGCCTGGAGGCAGGACGGGTCCGCGGGGAGAGGACCGTGGCGCTTCGTGTAAACGTAGAGCACATCGACCTGCGCGAAATCCTCGGCGGGCGACGAGTTGGCATAGTCATCTGGCACGCAGCTATCGGATGACGGTGTGAGACAGCGGAACCGAGGAGAACTTGTTAACGGGCGCTGACCTGGAAGCCCCGAGCGCATCAGTCCAGCCTTGAGACGGGCTGGTACCTTGGTCAAGGGAGTGGCTGGCCTCGTGCAGGAACACACTGCGTGCGATCATCAACGGAGGTGTCTTCGTGCATCAAATCGAGCACACGCACGAGGTGTTGCAGTCACCGTTGAAGGTGATGAAGTCACCGCTCGATCCGGCACTAGGGCCGTCGGCGTGCACAGCGATGAGCGAGCCAACGTAGGAGCGAATACCGGGAGGGAGTTGGCCGAATCTACCAACAAGATTCGCGAGACCGTCAGCATCGCCCACCCGATTCATGCGCTGCGCGGACACCCCACCTGTCAACGATCGTGTCCATGCTGGTAACATAACGTCAGCGTGTGTTACTACATTCCGCAGACAAGGACGGACCTCATGTTGGCGTCGTTGCAACGGCAGAGAGTCCACGGAACGTCGCAGTCATCGTACTTGACGGAGACGGCCTCGACGGCGCTCGCGTCACACTTACCCTCGGCGTGCTGGATGCACATGTCCGGAGCGGGCATGTCGACGCGCGAGCTCGGGGGCTTCGGGATGCTGTCGTAGTAGTCCGCGAGCGGGTCGGTGAGACCGTTCTTGAAGAGAGTGTCCTTGCCGAGCGCGGCGAGAGCGAGCGGGCTCGAAGCGAGGACGACGGCGAGCGAAACGAACTGCAGCATCGTGGAAAGTAAAAGTGAGACTGGAAAAAAGTAGGTTTGGGAAAGAAAGGCGGGAAAAAGGAGAACTTGCGGGACTTTCGGAGCTGATGCCCTTTTGTACGATTCGCAGTGCACTGCCACAGAATCGCATGACAACAGGATCACCTTGCTCGGCTTTGCCATTCCGGGTGACGTTTTCGTACAGCACCGGCGATCGCAGCCAGACGTACTCCACCACGCCACACAGCCTCTCATCGACTACCGACGCGCCCAGGACTACCGTCCCCGTGCCAAGACTCAGTACTGTGAGGTTCAGAGGCTCGTACAATTCATTCCTGCGGCGATGCTAATACTATAATTACACCGGCCGATATGTCCGTTGAGGCAGCATCTACTGCTTGCCCCAGATCTGCTCAGAGCCTTGCGACTTGAGCTCCTCGTTGCCCGTGACGTGCCCGTAACCGAACTTCGCCGCGCCGGTGGCAGTGGTGGCCGCTGTCTGGGCGGCTCCCGTAGCAATTGTGGCAGCGTTCTGCGCCGCGGACGTCGCGGACGCCGTCCAGTTGGTCGCAGCGCCGGCGGGACGCGAAGTCTCAGCCCATTCTTGAGCTGAAGGGTACATGTCAGACATAGCAATATTTATGGTCAAGTAGTCGTTCCGAGCGTACCTTCCGACTTGTTGTAGGTCAACGGGTCGACGGAGGTCGAGTCCATAATACCAGACGCGCTCGCGGTCTGGTTCATGCCAACAGCATCTATTCATCTCCAGTCTCAGCCATCGGAATGTTCTTGCAGTGAGGAACACACATACCTGGGCCCACGGGGCGAATGCGTTGACCGTAACCCTCGTTACGAGGAGGCGCCTCAAGCGTCGAAGGAGCAAAGTTATCGGAAGTGTTGTTGATACGGGAAGACATAATGTTCGTAAAAGTGTGTGAAGATGCGGGAAGAGAGAGATGCTGCTCTTATATGCCATGGATAGGTCCGCTGACATCATGCTTTGAGGAGCCACATCTCAGCCACCGTGGAGCAAAGCTAGCAAAAAATGACAGCGCTCCAAGCTCAAGTGTGGGGACAAAAGTCCCTGTGCCGTGGGGCTTTGCGAATTCGAGGTGGGGTGACACCCGCAGTGACGTGTGCGGCCGTCCATGAGCTGCGTCTGAACATCGCCGAATCCTTCGCGCAAGTCGAGGGAACAGCAGGGGCACCGTGCCCACTTGCTTGAATTACAACAAGACGAAGAAAGCTACCAAGCGACGATGAGCCGCAGAAGTCTATCATGATCTCGAAACGAGGCACGTATCGGGGGTGACGAACAAGCGAAAGCGAAAGCGGCGACAAAGAAAATAGGCTACAGTTACACGGGCGTGCAAGTCAAGTCCGAAGTAGGTTGATAATTTATGCGTCGAGGGTGTTCGTGCGTGCGTGCGTGTTTGTGGTAAGGTGTCTACTGTCGGGGGTTGCGCATGAGTTTATACGCCAGGTACGAGCCGGCAAGCGCAAAGGCGACGAGCACGCCGATGATGCCGCCGAACCATCTATAGGTTGTCTGGTCGTCCATCCCGGGGACGTGCACGTTCATGCCCCATAGACCTGATTTGCGTCAGTATGAGTAGACGACTACATGAGGAGTGAAAAGACGAGGAGATAACACACCTGTTATCAGGTTCATCGGGACGAGCACGGTACCCAGTGCCGTCAACTTGGACAGCACGTCGTTGATCTGATTATTCGCGTCCGTCATCTCGATGCTAATCTGCGCCAAGTAGTTCGAATGGCTGCGCGACAGAATTTTCTCGTAGTGGTTCAAGTTCTGGGTCATCGTGATCAGATGGTCCTGGATGTCGCTGAGGTACAGTCCCTGCGCACATCGTTAGCTGACGCTGCGAGAGGCAGACATGTACTCACGATATCGGATTTTGGCGCTATGCTCCAGTTCTCGTTGCAGCGTTTCGCCAGACCCTTGACGACATCCGCCTTGTTTCCCATTAGACGGAGGAGACCCATGACCTTCTTCCTGCATGTCCCTATCCGCCGCAACATGTCCGAGCGGTCGTTCGGGCTAAGGATGAGCACGAGCTCATCAATGTTGTCGACCTCGTACTCGATGCTCTGGATGAGCGGTCCAAATGCGTCGGTAATGTCGTCGATGAGCGCGTACGAGATCCAGTCGGACGTGACGTTAATGTAGTCGCGTAGCTGCTTGATACGCCTCCGGACGTTCTGCGGGTGGTTCGTGCTCTGGAAGTGGAACGAGAGCGTGCCCTCGCGGAAGACGACGATGTACATGTTGAGCGGCTCGAGGTGCGTGGGCGAGTACGGGTCCTGGTCGAAGCTGCGGAAACAGACGAGGTAGTAGTTGCGGAACAGCTCGATCTTCTCGCGCGTCTCCTCTGTCAGGATATCCTCCGTCGTGAGCGGGTGGATGCCAAACACCTGGATCCGGCGTCAGTCCCTTTGCGCGCATGCTCATACGTCAGACGCACTTTGCTGAGAAGACGCATCTCTTCTTCCGTCGGGCACAACACGTCCAGCCACCACGTGCTCTGCTCGTCGTCGTCGTGTGGTACACCGTGAGCAGAGGTCGTGAACGAGGCGCTCTTGCCTGCAGGGCCGGGATCGCTTGGCGTTGCGGTCCCTGAGCGGTCGCGCTCCTCAGGCATCGTAGGACCGTCTTTCATAACACCGCGGAACAGGTCCGCGAATGTCTGACTGGGTCCGGGCAGGTCCGTGAGCGTCTTTGCGTGAATAGCGGTCCCGACAGCGTTCGAGTAGAAGGAGAATCGGTAGCGTTGCTCGTTCTCCGGACGATCCTTGTACGGCTCTTCAAACATGCTAGCCGCTCGCCGCGCGGGAAAGCCTGGCTGTGGGAGCGTGGGAGGCGGTGCGCCAGCCGCGCCCTCGAAGAGCGCGAGTTTGCCGCGGCGCGGCCGGGGCGCGTCGTCGTCTGGCGGTGGTACAGCAGCGAGCTTGGCACGGATGTCGGCGAGGGCAACGGGCACTGATTGAGCACCGACTCGGGCGCGTTCGTGGGCAGCAAACGCATCTAGAGGTCCAAAGTCGAACTGAGAAGCAGTCTGCCTTAGGCCTGTTGGCCCAAGAACGGGTGCAGGCTGTTGCGGAGCGGCCAAGGCTGGCTCGGGCGGCGTGACCGTCAAGGTAGCGGTCGACGCGCGATCCCTGCGCAAGCCCTGGGCAGACGACAGGTCCTCCTCTTCCTGGGGTGATAGCGAAGGGAAACCGTCGTCCAGAACGCGGTTGGCGGTTGGCGAGGCAAGACTGATGCTCCGGGCGCGCGCTGCGACGAATATGAGCGCTCTAGAGGTCAACTAGTGGTGTATAAGGCATACACAGGTGCATGGCCATATCTGCATCCATTGCACGCTGCCGTTCGCGCGCCATAGGATCTTCAGCGTGCGGCGTGCGCATTAACGTCGGCGACACGCGCGGGCGCGACGGCGACGAGTCCCTGTGAGATGCGGTCGAGTCGCGGCGCTGCATGCTCGGGGGTGGGAAGGCCCCATCGCCGGGTGGGCTCGACATTACGGGCGTCGGCGACAACCAATCTTGGACGTCAGAGACAAGATGCGGTTCTGTCCCGAGTCGACTGGACCCGGTACAAAACCGCCGCGGAGTCCGAGAACTCTCGAATCAGGCGGTAAATGGCCAGGAACTAGTCTAGAAATCAGCAAGCTCTCTATTTACACGGCAGCTTACTTCAGATGTATGGATATAGACCGTAAATGGTACATTAATTCCCCGTAATGTATGTTGGTCGGCCCCGGTATTTTGTTGAGATTTTTCGCGTGAGCATACTACTCATTGGCATCTATCCATGGCTCGAATACCCCGCGGATCGGTCAGGGTTGTCTAAAACATAACGGGGGAGGTGACGAGGCGCAGAGCTCGGCCGTGTCCGAACGGTTCAAACACCGCCGTGCGACCTTCTCCTCGTCGTACCGCCGCTGCCGAACCTACTACGCCGCAGATAAAGCTACTGAACATGGATCAAATGTAATTCATAGCTCTTAAAGCGCGCTTGAATTTGGTACTACGCCCACAGAGATCCCTGGATTCCGGACAGCTGCAAACGTGGGAAACGCAGCTCCGCTACAGTGACCATTTCCGGAAGTACGGCGGAGGTGGGAGCACAGTCAATATGTTTGAGCTTCAGGGCTGCTTGCTATATTTTTAATTTACAGCGAACTCTCCTTAGACTGCTACTCACCTCTTGTCCTCCCGTACTAGTAGTCATTTACTGTACTCATCGATGAAGTTGCAGCGAAGCGGATGGCTGCCTCTGGTAGGGACAGATGCACCGCCTTATTTATTTCCATTTGAGTATTGTACGAATCTGCAAAAGACGTGGTGATGCAGCGGCAGCGTTGTCTGCGGGCAACCGCAAGTACTACATCCCATAGTGGCTTCATTCAATTTCAGGCATATAACCCCAGTTACATACGTCTCTATTGGAACTCAAATCTACCCCTCCATGGCCTACAGTTTAGCCATGCACCGCAAAGAGGACGAGACGGGCTTTGCGGAGACTCGGAGCGAAGCACTCCACATCCGTTGTCCGCAGACCGCGCTGGGGCCTCCATTTGGTCAGCATACAGCGTAATATTAGCTCAAAGGGTGAGGGAAACGTCTTGAGGCACATGCAGTACCATTTGACGCGTGATGGTCGCCGTCCAAAGCTGGTCCGAAGTGTTGACTTTATCGTAGGCACCTGTAGGCCTCTTGAGCCGCAGTAACGCCTTCAAACATATCTGAGAGGTCCCACGATCTGCATGAGGCGTCTAAACCAGAGGGAGCTGCCGGTTATCAGGTTCGGCAGCGGCGGTACGACGAGGAGAAGGTTGCACGGCGGTGTTTGAACCGTTCGGACACGGCCGAGCTCTGCGCCTCGTCACCTCCCCCGTTATGTTTTAGACAACCCTGACCGATCCGCGGGGTATTTGAGCCATGGATAGATGCCAATGAGTAGTATGCTCACGCGAAAAATCTCAACAAAATACTGCGGCCGACCAACATACATTACGGGGAATTAATGTACCATTTACGGTCTATAGTATGGACCAAATACCTTGCACTCAGAGCGGCATCAAGGGAGGAAGACTGCATTGCTCGTAATGCGTTACAACAGAGCCGAAGTCAAGCGTCTGAAGGATCAAGCACAACGAGCTTGTCCATCGTCGCAATCGTAATCGGTACACCGAGGTCCAAGTATCCCGCGGGCACAGATTTCTCCTGAATCATGCGCCACCCACGTCCCATATAGAACCTCCCATTGATCTCACCGACAGTCGTGAGGACCCAATGAAAGTGCGTTAAAGTCCTCTCCGTCTCCTGCCGCAGGGCTTTCGCGCGCCGTATCAAGTGGTCCTCGAGGAACGTCATAAGAAAGCTCCCAACGCCCTGTCGATGAAGTGTCGGGTCCGTAGCCAGCAGACGCAACGCTCGACGATATTCGTGCTCCGCATCGCCTTCGAGAAGAGGATGAAAGTCGGCGGGGGTAGCTTTCCCAGTAGACTTTTCCTCGACCGTAGGCTCTTCGTACGGCTTGTCCGACAAAGACCCCACGACCCGAACCTCGCCTCCAGGAAGCGTCTGCACCAATACGTATACTGTCCCATCCTTCGCAAGCTCCGCTACCAGATAGTCCGAGCTGGCGAACCGCACGGCTGTAGCAGGGAAGAATGGAGGACCATGCGTAGAAATGAACGCGACGTTAATCAAGCGGAAGAGTGGCTCGAGCAGTGGCGACTTTGCGAGCTCATCGGCCGACAGAGCGTATAGAGTGGTTGAAAGCCCTGCGACGATGGGTGTCTCGACGGGCAATGGTGCAGGCGACATCGCAGACGGGTAGTGCGGACAGCAGAGCTCATTTTACGCATCCTACGCACTATACTTATACGCAGCCCGACGTGCACTTATGGAGACAGATGAGGATCAATGAGCTGGCCATGGGAGGCTGACTGGACGCTTCCGACTCCGGCGGGCACAGGAGGAAAGAGGAGCGGTAATTGTTTCGCCGCGGAACTCGCAGTCGGACCGGAGCCATTTTCATTCTTCGGTTCATCAACGCATCCACGCACCGAACCCCAGCACCTCAGGGCAGTCACCAGAAGGTAAGCAGTTACAGGTGCCAGCAGAGTAATAGATATTAGGACTATCCTCCAAAAAAGAAAAGTAGCAGGGGGCCGCCATCACAGCGGGATGATTCTATTTAGAAACCCGGGTTTCGTCGGGTTCTCCAAACACCATGTCATACCTTGTTAAGCAACCCGACTCTGCCCAACGTCCCAATCGGTCGCACAAGGTTTGACGAGTCGGAGCATGCCTTCCGAGCTTCGGGAGGTTCGGATGTTAAGATGCCGAGGTGCAGCGCTGCTTCATGCCAGAGCTAGACACCGTTGTTTCTCAACGGGATGGGTCTCTGGGGAGATTTATGCTCTGGAGTTAGTTGCTCCGAGAGCAACTGCAAGGTCGCTGTCCTAGCATGCGGTCCGAACGTCGGGCCGCTGACCGACAGCTCGGTCAGTGCCGTTGCGCAACAAGGTTTGGCAGCCGTCAGCGAAAGTGTTGGCAGTTTTGCGAGGGTCGCGGAGATGGGGGTGTCCTCGAAACCTCAAGGAACCCTGTTCCTTTGGCTCTATGGGGTTTCCAAATAGAATAATCCATCACAGCGGATGCCAATATTGATATAGGTACATCGCTCCACGAGCCCGCGCAGGCCTGAGAGTGGGACACACCGGAATCGTATCGGCACACGTCTGAATCATCCCGAGCTGTCAGCGACGAATGTTACCCTGAGGTGCCACTTGTGAAAGCCTGTTGTAGGCCGTCCGTCAACGTTCAACAACGGGCGGCTCTGACAGTTCGAAATAGGTAGATAATGAGACGTTCAATGACACTGTCTGAGTATTGCGCGGGACCTGCGTGCCGCAGCGTCGAGTCTCACGAGCGTCAAGCAAGTACCCGTGTGTCCAGGTCATTCCGGCGAGCGTCGGCGTCAATGAAGGGAGACTGCATTGCTCGTAATGCGTTACAACAGAACCGAAGTCAAGTTTTTAAAGGCTCAAGCTCAACGAGCTTGTCCATGGTCGCAATCGTAATCGGTACACCGAGGTCCAAGTATCCAGCAGGCACAGGCTTCTCCTGAATCATGCGCCACCCACGTCCCAGGTAGAACCTCCCATTGATCTCACCGACAGTCGTGAGGACCCAATGAAAGTGTGTCAAACTCCTCTCCTGCCGCAGGGCTTTCGCGCGCCGTATCAAGTGGTCCTCGAGGAACGTCATGAGAAAGCTCCCAACGCCCTGTCGATGAAGTGTCGGGTCCGTAGCCAGGAGACGCAACGCTCGACGATACTCGTGCTCCGCATCGCCTTCAAGACGAGGATGGAAGTCGGCGGGGGTAGCTTTCCCAGTGGACTTTTCCTCGACCGTAGGCTCTTCGTACGGCTCGTCCGACACAGATCCTACGACCCTAACCTCGCCGCCAGGGAGCGTCTGCGCCAACATGTATACTGTCCCATCCTTCGCGAGCTCCGCAATCAGAGCGTCCAAGCTAGCGAACCGTACGGCTGGAGCAGGAAAGTATGGAGGACCATGCGTGGCGATGCACGCGGCGTTCATCAAGCGGAAGAGTGGCTCGAGCAGTGGCGACTTCGCGAGCTCATCGGGCGACAGAGCATATAGAGTGGTCGGAAGCCCGGCGACGAAGGGTGTCTCGACGGGCAATGGCGCAGGCGACATCGCAGATGGGTAGTGCGGACAGCAGAGCTCATTTTACGCATCCTGCGCACTATACTTATACGCGGCGCAACGCTCACTTATCAGGGCATGATTTTCCAGCGGCAGCGCGAGGATCAATGAACTGCGAGGCTGACTCGACGCTTCCGGCGCGCACAGACGGAGAGAGGAACGGGTAATCGCCGCGGAGGAACTCGCAGTCGAACTCGAGTCATTCATCCTTCGGTTCATCTATGTATCCACCAGCACCTCAGCGCAGTCGCCAGAAGCGTAGCAGTTTCAGGAGCCAGCAGAGTAATAGATATTAGGACTATCTTTCAGAAAGAAAAAAGGAGTAGCGAGGCAGAACCGCACGAAACGAAAATCCCAAAGGAAAGAGAAAAAAAAATGCTACACAGAGAAATAAAGTGGCGAGGAACGAATAATGGATGGATGATGGGGAAGAAATTGCTGGAAAAGAAAAGAGGAAAAGGAAACGCCGCTAGAGACACACAGGCATTGGAGGTGGAGACCGGGACTTGGATAGGGGGGAGCAGACACAGAGATACACAGGGGGTTGGATGGGAGCCAGAAAATTTGGGAAGCGCGAGGGGAAGACGGGACTTTTGGGCTACCTAACAACAGATGTGGAGGTGGAGGGGAGAGCACGAGCGAACAAGCAAACGGACCGGATGGATGGACGGATGGGGAGCAGTCATTCGAGAGCATAGAGAGCACAGCATGGGGAGAGGAGAAAGGTCGTGACGATGTTCTAGGAAGTGTAAAAGCAGAAGACGACGGAGCAGGACAAGGACGAGAGGGATTCAACGAGCTTCCGAGTCCCGGGCGATGGCGACGAAGCGGTCCACGAGGTTCCGTTTGCGCTCCTCGCCGGCATGCGACAGGTCCAGTATCTTTTTCAAGCGCTCCACGAGCCCGCGCGGGCCCGAAAGTGGGAACACACCGGCCTCGTATTGGCGCACGTCTGAATCATCCCGAGTTGTTTGTCAGCTACGAATGTTCTCCGAGCCATGAAGAGACGTACACTTTTCAAAGACGACAATGGCATCGTCGCCCACGACGCGCCGCAAGTCCTGGCAGAACGTTGAGTAGGTGTTGTTCCCGTCCGTCGCGCGTCTGATCCTCGCGCGCTCTCGTGCGCGTTCCGGAACATCTGGCACTTTGAACGCTACCTCCCGCTCCCCGCGCGAACTCGCAGTAGTGCGAGACCGTCCGCTGTCCGGCGTAACAGACCGCACACCCGCCATACTCGCCGGCTCGAACGCAAACATCGGGAGCTGCGTCCTCGCCGGCAACCTCGTCCGCTGGCTCTGGCTCTGGCTGTGCGAAGTAATATGCGCCGGCGCAGACGACGGTCCTTCCGGTGCAGTGGTAGTACTGACGGGAATAATGATAGTAGACGCCTGACTCGCGGGCCGCGCGGCGCACAGCACCTCCTTGGTCTTCTGCAACCAGAGCCGTCCCAGACTCGAGCACGACGTCTTCTCCTTCGGTGGCCTACTCCGACTCGTCGATCGTTC
>KV426811.1:0-11461 GCA_001632375.1 Exidia glandulosa HHB12029 | reverse complement strand
CCGGCAACGACTCAGACTCACCCTCCACAATGAAGACAACGTCCTCAAGATCGTCAACCCCCACCTTTTCCAGCCCTTCTCCCTCTGTGTACGTTATTCGCGCGAGTCCATTCCGCTCGCTCATATTACTCAGCCTGTCAGAGACACATGCAGCGAGCGGCAGGTTCGTACCTTCACTTGGACATTGACGTTGCTAAATACTCGTTCAGAACTCCGGCACCCTCGTGAGTTATCTCGAGATAAGCGTCGCTGGTGACTGAGTCTCCGGTACAGAACATCCCCTTTACAGTATGTGGTCGCGTCAGTCTCGCACTCGTAACTAAGCGCTGCTGCAGGCTTTGCGCGGACAGCCAGTCGTTCGAGAGATGGCTCGCTGCTCATAACGTGGAACGCCGTGAAGCCATCGGTTGTCCCCCAGAGCTCATAGACGTCAATGCAACGGGTAAATTTGACATCAAAATTCCCGTCAGTATCGTTTGCTCGCGGCGAGGATTCTGTTCACAACGCAAATTCGCAGAATGCTCTCCACCCTCCCACGACCAACCCGAAAGCCGACGCTCTATATGAAGAGCTCCGGAACATGTTCACGCTCGACGATGCGCTGGAAGACGAGTATGGAATCCACAAGAACGCCTATCTCTTATGTCGAACCTACGCACGATACAAGCGTGTAATGGAGTATTCCATCGAGGCGCACCTGCGGTCCCCAATCGACGACATCGTACAACATGTGTTCGAGGAAGAGGGGAGGCTCCATTACGAGTAGGTCGATAGAAACGTCGTGTCTGCGTTACTGACTTGCGCGCTGCAGAGAGGAGGTGGCCATGGTCCTGCCGCGGAGGAGCGAGGGCATGCGGAGATTCTTGGGACTGTCCTCGCAGAGTACGGCCTATATCGATACGGCTGTCTCGGGGTTGGCAAACTACAGCACAGACCACCTGACGAATGGCCTAGAGTGGGAAGTATTCGACCACCCGGAGCTGCACGCAATCCACATCCGCACGAAAGCTTGTGACGACGCCAACAACGACGACGATCCGCATCTAATTGCTCTTCTCGACCTCAGTTGGGAATACAATATGATTGAGGGACCCACTGTGCGCAACCAAACCGTACTCAACACGGCTATCATCCTCTTGCACCGTCAATATGTGGACATGAAGTCGCGCCCATTGTGGGGATTTGCAGTCTGTTACCGGACTGTGAAGTTCTATACGACAGAATGGGAGGGCGCGGTACGCATTGTTCCCACTTTTCGTGGTGACGGCTAATGGGTGCTTATCCAGGCCCCGATCATTCATGAGTGGACTGATGAACTGACGATCAATACCTTCAAGGACTGGATACGACTGTACATAATGCTCGTCCACATCCGCCAGAGGATCCAGGGCTATCCGCCGCCGAACATCAACATCGACGCCGCTCTTCGCCGGCCGGCGTGGAGATACCCCAAGCCCACCACCAAGCGAAGTCCTTCGACGGACTTGAGCTCAGGGAGTCCGCACAAGAGACCCATGCATTCCCTCCCTTCTGGCTCGGCCTCTGTTTCCGCGGTGGCAGGCGGCGACGGAGGCATGGCTGACGAGACGGCGCAACTCCACGCCCCGAATCCCGTGCGGCTTGACGACCAAATTCACATGCGCAGCTTCAGGCTTTATGTAGAAACACCCGAGAAGGAGCATGTGGTGGAGTCTGGCATTGACATTGTATCTGCGTAAAATACTTCGTCTTCTCTCTCTCTTGCGTCGGGCGCGCAGCTACCATCCTTCTTCGTTGTTGATCCACCTCCCGTTTGTGATACACGCGCTGCAGCATCTCGCGTGCGTGCGCGATTGGCTACATGTTCTTTACGGCGCAAGTAACCGCTGTACTTCTGCAACAACGCAAGGAGGTGCATTTTGGCCAAGGCGGACCGTGTCGATTCCACATGGTAGATCCGATTCCGGGTCAGGACTGAGCGCCGCAGCATTACACTTGCTAGCAGTAGTGGTAGACCATCGTAACATTCCTTGTCGCAAATCGTTTCGTCCGCGAAGCTGATGCGTTGTAGACGAAGCCAACTGCACGGGATCGATGTCGCAAGATGAGAGAAGAAACTGCCCTTAGGCTCGGCATCAGGGGGGAAAGTGATGCAGGCGACATTCTGCAAGAATTCACATGTGACAGATACGGTGGTGTCCAGCGGCGCTCCAAAGAAGTCAATATTAACGAGCGTAGACGAAAACTGCCGCAACAGAGGCTGGAGACCTGCCATCTTCTGAGCATCTACACCCAGATAATGTAGCGTCGGCGCGATGAGCATTACGTTCCCGGACGGTGCGACAAACACCGGCTCTTCAATGATGGTCAAGGTTTCGAGTAGAGGCAGTGTCATCGGAGACGAGAGCGTTTCCGAAACCCCTACTTCGAGAAATAAATCATGCATCGTATCCTTGACGAGCTCCAGTAGCCTGATCAGTTGCGGGAACGAATAGTCGAAACTGAGTGCGAGCGACCTTAGGGACGGAAATCCTGCATGCGACCGAGAGCAGTACATGAAGGTGTCGTTCAGATCAAGCGACTTCAGTCTGGGGATATGAGGGAAATACCCCTCAAAGTCTACGTCGTCCACAATGCATCGAGCGCGAGCTCCGTAAGCGCCGGTAGGGGAAGTTTGAACACGTCCGCAACACTGCGAGGAGAGTCGTCCGGGAAAGTTATCTCGATACGCTTCCACCGACAGGCATGAGCCGCCAGCTGGGCCAAGAGACGGTCGACGTTCGAATCGTGTGCGCTTTCAGCCAACTTGACAAGAATATCGAGTGGCGCGGCTCCGGAGCGCGAAAGCAGTAACGCAACACGAGCATCGTGCAATACGATGCGTTCAGGTGGTCCGACGAACACATTTGGTAAGCGGATGTACGACCAAAGCCCAGGCAGCGCGAGTGCAACCCTGCGCCATTGCGAGCAGACAGTTGCAAGCGTAAACGGGCACTTGGCACCCTCCTCGCTGTAAGCGCTGTCTCCGAGGATCTTGTCGACGTTCTCGTGGAGGGCAGCAACGTGCTCGAAGATTTCGTACAAGATGTCCTCCGGCATGAGCGATATGAAGGAAGATAGCACGAGAGTCGAGCAGAGCACTGAAAGCTAGATCCCGCTGGGTCTGTAGTTGTCGCTCCTCGACCTGAAGATTTAGGAGGTTGTTTTGTGCGCGTGCAATATCGACAGTTGCGACTGCACACTTGGTACGAAGTAGATGAAGTCGGGCTGTCATGTCGTCGACAGCGCGCATCTGCATGAGTACGGGCCTTATCTGCGTCTCCACTGCTCAAATCCATCGTCGAGAGGCGGACAAGGTCGGTGGTCAAGGTCAAGGAGGGCGACGGCGCTGTCCGAGTCCGAATTCTCCTTGACCTTCTGTTCGCATCACAACCTGCGGCCTGGCCGCCACGCTGTGCTAATGGATCCTGTCGACATTGACGACTTCGAAGAGGTCGCGCAAGTCGTGCCTAGCGATGAGCCAGAACCCCCGAAGAAAACGTCGTCCGTGCAAAATCGCGACGAAGACGCGCCATTTGGCTCGCGCTATCTCGTGGTATGGGCCGTTGGCTCATAAAGCAGATCGATATTGACTCAATTCATTGGTAGAATGAGGACGACGTCTTTACGAAAAATGCCTGGTGTGCTAGACCGTGCGCCTGAGTATTCACCTTGCTAACTTCCGCGTCAGGTGCGCTTCCTGATCTTGCCGCAACGACGACCTCTCATCGCGCTCTTAGGGACCATGTTCCGGCTCCCGAAGGCTATGACGACTTTGTGAACGCTGCGCTCGACCGACAGAAGCAGAACCCTGTGTCCGATTTCGAAAAGACGAAAGTCTGTGGCCCTGGTATGGCTGCCCGGCACTGGGATATCTTCTACAAGAACAATCAGGTGTGTGCACTCTACGTGGCACATTGAAATTCCCTGTAGCTTACTGTGCAGGCGAACTTCTTTCGCGATCGACGGTGGCTCAATATCGAGTTCCCTGAACTTGTCGCCGTCTCGCAAGAAGATGTGCGTGCCCTTACTAGATCCGGTTCTGCGTTAATACCTCAATAGGCACCTCCTGCGCGCGTTCTTGAAGTCGGATGCGGTGCGGGCAACACGGTGCTGCCTGTCCTGGCCGGAAACTTGAACCCTCACCTCGCATTGTACGCCTGTGACTTTTCACCGCGTGCCGTGAGCCTTGTGCAGGTAGATCAAACATTGTGTACCGTGCCGCCGGCTGAACATCTCTTTACAGAGCCACGAGCTTTATACGTCCCCTCCAGCCGGCACGATCTTCGCGTCCGTCTGGGATCTGACGTCCGATGCTCTCCCCGAGGACATCGAGCCAGGGAGCATCGATATCATCGTGCTCATCTTCGTCATGAGCGCTTTGCAGCCTAGCGAGTGGGTTCAGGCCGTGCGCAATATGCATACTGTAAGATGCTGCCAGGACCTGTGGACGGATTACTGACCTGTCTCTTCAGTTGCTGCGCCCTGGCGGACGAGTCTTGTTCAGGGACTATGGACGTCATGATCTCGCGCAACTACGCTTCAAGGCTGGCCGTCTCTTGGAAGACAACTTCTATATCCGCGGTGACAGAACACGAGTGTATTTCTTCGAGTTGGGTGAGCATTCGCGTAGTCGTCCCCTTGCTCGGTCTGACTTGTGCTCTTCAGAGGAACTCGAGAAGATATTTGGTGCACCGCATCCCGACACAGGTGTGCCTCTGTTTGCTGTGGATAAACTGGGTGTCGATCGTCGACTGCTGGTGAACCGAAAGCGGCAGCTCAAGATGTACCGGGTATGGATGCAGGGCAAATTCGTCAAGCCTCATACCTCTGCGGAATAGTGTGTGATCGATCTAACATTTCGTCCTGTTCGCCGCATGGGACCAGTTGTTTTCATGTTCGTGCTGTTGGCCTACCTTGCTAGATACAGAGACTACAACTAGGAGTGTTTTCCTGACGACATAGCTGCGGTTCGTCTCAATGACCGAAGATGTGATGAAGCAAGCGGTGCTGGCTTCGGAGCCTTTGATTCCGTTTCTTGCTTGCCGTCTGCGCCGACTCGGACAGCACCAGCTCGCAGCTCGCAGCGCAAAAGCTCCAGCTGCCGCGCTCCCCGTTCCTCGACATGGCGCATACGTCTCCGTCGTCGGCGTCGTTGCCCACGCCGCCGCCAGGCGACGAGGACCTGCGCGTGTTGTACGCTCAGGTGCGCTTCTTGCCAGCGCTGTGACTTGGTATTCACCAACTTATAGGTCTGGCGCGAGTTCGCTGAAGACTCGCCAGTCTCTGCTGGCGCTACACCCATCAGCGACGCATCGCCCACCGTTGGCCGCGATCCTGAGCTGCCAGACTACGACCGGCCAGAACACAGACCCACGAAAGAATATACTGACGCCAAGCCTCCCATTCCAGGTATTCCAGGCGGCTTACACAGCGTGCAGGAAGCTGAACTGTCTTTGCAGAATTTCCGATGCCTATGCATTCCCCTGCTTTCCCATCTGGCAGCGCTCTGCGTCCGCTACCGGCACCAGGATCGCCTGCGGTCATGTCGCCAGGTGTTCGTAGATCGCGCCCTTTGCCTGCACCACCGATATCTATGGCGCCGCTGCCCCCGCCGCCGCCGTTGGACGGTCCTTCGCAACCGAGGCCGTACGGCACAGGCTTCCAGAACGGCAATTCATCGTTCTCGACCGTGACGACGAACGGCGTGCGACGGCTCCCGCAGATCGACCTCGAAGCGTCGCCCGCGCCCTCGTCGTTGCCGCGCCAACCCTCCCATACCGACTCGCTTCCAGTGCCGGGCTACGACGGCGGCGTGCGCATGCTGGAGAACCGCTCACCGTCCCCATCGCCATCCTTGACACCAGGTGGAGACTCGTACCGCGCAGCTATACCCGACCCTTACTACCCCGCGTCGCGCGGTGACGATGTCCCTTCTTCGCCGATTCGACCGCGAGGCGCACTGGCGCCGGCCATCCCTGGCTATGCGGGCCACTCAGAGTCTCCAACATCGGCGTACTCGCCAGGTTCGAATTATTCACCGAGCTACACCGAGTCGCCTTCGGGTGGGCCTTCGTATACGGGCCGCACCCCTGCGAACGGCTCAGCACATGCGTACAACGACGCGTTCGACTCCAACCCCTCCACCCCACGTGCACGTGGCGTGGCGCTCGAGGACGAATACGGCCGTCCGGTTGAGAGGATGGCGTCGACGGCTACGACCAACTCTGCACGCTTCACGACGTCTGACGATCGGTCGAGTCCGGCGACAAGCGTAGACAGGACGCATAGCATGGCATCGTTCGACTCGTACAAGGATGATGATGGCTACGAGACGTACATTCCTGACGGAGGCAGCCCATACGCCGACGAGACATACGAGGGAGTGCGACAATCTTCGATCGTGCTCGCCGAGTCCTCACCCTCGGAGTACTCGCCATACACACCTGTGGGACCCAGCCGCGGTAGTGACATTGGCATGAACGAACTTGAACTGGACGAGGACGAAGAGGATGACGTTTGTGTACATAGCTTGTTTGAAATAGACTTGTTTACCGAAGAATTCGCGTGCCGGCAGAGTGAAAGCGGTGCAGGAGCTGCGTGCAAGCGCGGCGCTGCGAGTCTCTGGGTCGTGAACGCCGTCTCCCCGTCTCGCAACACGGAGAGTTACATCCGCTTTTGGAGAAATAAGGAGGGGAACCAGAAACTGAATTAACTGAATAGAACCGAGTCAGCGTATCGCCGTATCTCCTGGACAGGATCCTGGCGCGGTGACGGTGGACGGGCGCGGGGACATGTTTGAGATCTTTCGTGGGACCGTAGGCTGGGCTCAGGATAAGGCACGGTGCAAATTCGTCTATTTAAAGGCTGCACAGGGTCTATGCACGACGCTGCTAACGTACAATCTCTCAGGGCAATGAAATCCGAAAATTTGAGGTGCACGCAAAGGTCGTCAGAAACGCGTGAAATTGGGGTCAAACGAGAGGTATATTGATCTAGTTACTGGGTACAGAGGGGCATTTCGGGGAGTGAGCGCGTTCACGAAGGGGAGTAGAAACGGTCCGCAGCCGAAACGGACAAAACCGCTGAGAACTCGCTAACGGCGAATGCTATGCACATGGGAACGGACATGGGGTGTGTATGAGTGTATACAATCCTATAAATCGTGTTGGACGGGGGTTCTACGCGCGTTTCGAGGGTGCTGAAATCGACGAGTAATGAAATCTCGAAAATTGACACTCGCAAAAATGTGCTCGGAATTGCACACATGTGGGGTCGTTCGAAAGGTGCATATGCCCAGAGGTAGTATGAGAGGTGGAAAGGTGATAGCTGCTCGCGTCCACGAGGGACAGCGAGAAAGCTTCGGAACCGAAACGGACAAAAACGCCGAGAACTCGCAAACGGCGCATGCGATGGACATGAGGCAAAGTTTGGGGCGTACACGGGTATATGCAACTCCATACGCGGGGTCAAACCGAACGCCCGCGCGCGTTTCGAGGGTGCTGAAATCGAAGGGCAATGAAATCTCGAAATCGGTCCGCGCAGAAATGTGCTCGGAATCGCACAAATGTGAGGTCGTTAGAAAGGTGCACATGCCCACAGATGGGACGCGAAGTGGGAGCCTGATAGCTACTCGCGTCCGTGAGGGACAGCGTGAAAGCTCCGGTACCGAGAGATACCGCACGCGAAATAACTCGTGAACGGGGACAGGAACGGGGCTGAGCGCGAGCGTGGAGGTCGGTGCGCACTATCAGAGCTATAATATAGCGTCGAATCGTGTGCGCGCGCTCGTTTGATGTGTGCGAGAAATGGAGGGCAATGAAATGGCCGAAAACGACGCCGGCACAAATGTGCTCAGATGGGCGCGGGAAAGTAATAAAGCGAGAGGTGTATGTCTCTGAAATGGGTGCGAGAAGTGCGGTATCGCGTGCTGCTCGCGCTCGAACTGTACGAGGTAAAAGATGCGCAGCCGAGCGGAACAAAACCGCACAGAACTCGCGAACGGTGATAGGGGCAAGGATGCGCCTCGGTCTGAGGTTCAATAGAGTGGAATAGAGTTGATAAATGGCGTTGGACTGAACGCACGAGTCGTTCGTCAGGGTGGGATGTAATGAGACGGCCGAAAGCAGAGCGCAAAAAATGGTCATGAAACGGCGCGAAACCGAGGTCGTTCGAAAGGTATATGTGGAGAGGGATTGGACGCTGAGTGGGAGGCCACGAGGTGTCCGCGTCGAGGCTGCATGGGGCGAGGACGGCGGGGCCGAGAGTTACAAATCCGGCAAGATCTCATGAACGGCGAGCGCGGCAGAAAAACGCCTTGGTATGCGAGTCAGTGAATGCTAATCAAAGCTATGAATAGCAATAGATCGAACGCACGAGCTATTAACGAGGATGGGTGAAGCGGGCAGAAACCGAAGTGGCCAGGCTCGATACGCGTCGCGGAATCGTCCTAGCGACCAAAGGATATCGCGGATAGAAAGGTATTGATGTCCTTAAACTCCACGCGCGACGTCGTAGAGCTCATCGCGGCGGTTCGCGAGAGGCAGAGGAAACGCTTCCGGCCGCAACCGGACAAAATCCGCGATTACGAGCGGACGCCGACAGCGACGGACTTGAGAGCGCGGGTGACGACCTTCGATCCCATCCTCAGTCCGTATATCTGTTGAACAGGGCATAGGTGCGGGTGCGGAGTGTGCACGACGTCGGGGGGCGGTAAACCCGCGCAAGACATAGCGCCGGCGGACGGCCTCCGCAAGACGCAGAGACGTCGTCGAACATTAGTCCCTCGCATTCCGCAGCTGCGTGTGTCGCATGGGCTCGAGGGTCTGTCGAAACCTTCCGGTACCGGTGCATCAACTCGGGCACGGAAACTCGAATAGCGGTCGAACGGCGAGAGGAGCGTGCGGAGAAAAAGAATCGGAGCACGGAACGTATCCCGCGAGTATCTTCATGGTGTGAGATTGCCCGCGCGCGTGGCGTACGTTCTGTGAGCGAGCAGTGTTGGAGTAGATCCGACATTGTGACACTGACAGTCGAGCAATACGTGTGACGTCAGTACAAAGATGCGACGGCGTGCAAGGGCATTGACGGACCCTGTGTGCATGTTGCAGAGGACGATCCGAGATGTGCAACGCGGTTTGGGCGTGAATCGTCGCTCGGCGCGCCACCCGGGCGAGCATCGTCGTCACGGCCACAAGACAATGGAGTGAAGCTTGACGAGAGTATCCATCGTCTGTATGGATGCTTAATCGCCTAGAAACGGGTTGGGAGTATTGCCCGGCAAGGTGTTGGTCGTGGCGAGAGGAAGAGAATCGTTTGCGGCCGAACGGAGCGAGCCGGCCGTCGCGGAGGTGGCTGCACCAACCGCCGTGCTTGAGAGCTATGGAACGAGGCACGTAATGTCACTCTACTCCAAGAAAAAAAGATCAGAAGGTTCCAGACAGCATCTAGACAGAACACGGCATACCGAAACAGATTTGAGTCAAATGAATGTCCATAGCCGCAGTTCAGAATGGCCAGGTGGTGCGAGACGGGCTGGCAGAGTGAATGTAGGGTGGTTGCAGAGACAATGTCGACAGCATGCCACGCGGTATGGATGGGCGATGATAGCCCAGACTGTTGAGGGTCTCCATTGTTCTAGTGGTAAGAACATAGAGAGGAGTGTGAGGCGGAAGCTGCTGGGAGCGTACTGCTTATGGATTGGGGATGGGACGAGAAAGAGATCCGGGAGCTGTTGTACGCAATTTTCGCCGGCCATCGGACACCGGACCCGGACTGCGCTCATCAGCGGCGAACTGACACAAGCGGCACAGCTCAGACCTCCATGTATGCATGTTCCGTACACTAATACAGCAGCAAGGTGAGATGAGAGAAGATAGGGGAATGGATTGAGAGGAATTCCTGCTCACGGTGTAAAGTTCTTTGAAGACTTATAGAACATTCTTGGCCAGATTATATGCAGTACATAGCACTCTCAGGCAGCCAGTGGTGGTTACTATACGTGGATAACGGTATGGGAGTGCCTTTGTAGAGTTCAGAGGTGTATTTTCTCGCGTCTCACATGACATGGGGATGATGGGAGATTCGGAACAGGAACTCCGACTCTGTCTCCCAGACCTTGATTCTGAGGTCAGTGGACACGGCTCCCATTAAGGAGACTGGAGGACTCAGGGCTCTAGCTGGTCCGCTACTGTCACTATTCAGTTGAGCCAGTAGCTCCTCCCCAATGGCGACACAGACAGACTCAGATCCTGGTCGGGCCTCAATGCAAGTCTCCGAGCATTCGAGCTCACTCTTCAAGCTTTTGTAGCGAGACACCCATTAGAGGTACTAGTCATACTTCATAAGACATCTACAAGTGCTCCCGCATATGCAGTGGTCCCCGCATCCCTGTCTGTATGCAATTGAGGGCAGGATCGGAGACGGGATGCAGTGATGGCAGTCACCTCCCACTCGCGCTGTACAGAGCCATGGCAAATAGTACAGTCATCCCCTGGCAGCTTACTACTCAATTAAATCCTCTCCGACGGCACCGGATAGTGAGAATGGGGCCAGGATCGATTGAGAATAGCCTAGAGTCCACGGGGTGCTCAGGTCGTAAAATGAGGTTTCCCGACATATCGCACTGTTTCACCGGTGCTTCTCGCAATACGGTCATACCTGACCGGTTGTTTGGACATCAAAGACGCAGTCTAGAGTGCAGGGAACGATGCCTGCGTCGCCGGGGGAAGCTATTTCGGTTTAGAGCACTTTTGCCTCTACAGGGGTGTATACCCCTCCTCTCACCCAGGCAAGAGCATGGCTATATTTAGAGCGCCATAGAGCGTTATTTGAAGCTGTGAGACGAGTGGTGGAATGTGCGGAACGGTGCAGAATGCGTTCACGAGGAGGAGGAGGTTTGGGCGCTTACCGCATGTGCCCCGACTCCTCGGTTCTGCGACGCCTGGTGGTTCACACGGCCATATATTCATGCCGAGCAGACATCTTGGCATGAGTCAGACGTGCTGCGCTGAGCAATGGGGATGGGAGGGCCGGGAAACGATCCCGACGAAGGGTATATAAGTGGGGGTGGGGGCCCTAGAAAAGTGTGCGCAGTGTGCGCGCCGTGTGCGCAAGGGGTAATTGACACTTTTCTCAACCACGAGAGCATGTAACATGATGGAGGTTGGTACATCTAACTTACATGTTCTGTTTGCTAGAAATTTGACCCCTACCAGGTCTATAGGGTCAAGGAATCTTGAGATATGACATCCACCTCCCACGCACACGGCGCACACAGTGCGCGCACACTGTGCACACACTTGGAAATGTGTGCGCGCACTGCGCACACGCTTTGGAAATGTGCGCGCACACTCCTGGATTGCGCGCGCACCGCGCACACACTTGAATATGTGCGCGCACATCTTGGAAATGTGTGCGCACTCTGAGAAGTGAAAAATCTGTG
>KV426809.1:0-11466 GCA_001632375.1 Exidia glandulosa HHB12029 | reverse complement strand
GATGACGGACGAGACGTGCGCCCTTTCGATACGTTTTGCGGTTGTCGGGCTCAACCCGCTAATTGCGCAACGCGATGCAGTGTCTCTCTGGTGGCCTGCGCAAGCCTGTTATACCTAGACAGGGATTGGTCAACGCGCTCAATGCTGCTTGCGAGATAATCGATCATTTGGCGTCTGCAACTCCGGTGACACCGGCGCTCGTAGCGCTGGCGCGCGACTTCGTGAAGAGCGCCAGGGAGTCACAGTATGAGCGCCGACTCGACCAACGGGAGCTTGACGAGCTGTTAGGGGAGATTAAGTGCGTAGTTTGGTGTTGCAGTGTGCTGTGCTAACGTTTTCCCGCAGGAGTTCACTAGGCGACGAGGGAGGAGATGCGATGCAAGTCGAGGTGAGTAGTCTCAGCGCTGAAGTTCTCGCTCCGAACGCTGATCTTTCCGCGTGTCAGACGTCTTATGCCTCTGCCGAATCGTACCGCGGTCCCGTTGAGGATGAGGCTAGCGTTCCGATGTCCGTTATGGATTCGGGGCATATGCCGCCTGTTCATCCGCCGGCTATTACTTGTTACCCTCCTGATCACGATCAAGTTTACGAGATATTTACTACCGATATCTCTGTCTCGCGGTCTCCGCCTCGTCGGACGGATCCTATGGCAGTCGCGAATCTCCTAGTGCGGCACTCCTTCCCAACGTGACGTTCGCGAACTGAGCACATCACCCCGACAGGCTAATCCGGAACCTCCTACTATGCAATCGGGTTCTTATAACGCACCAGGCGACCTCTACAACGAGTCCAGCGCTTCTCTCACAAGCGACTTGTCTTACGGCTTGCTGAACATGGTAAGCCACCGCTCCATGTTATCACAATCGTTCACGCGAAATACTCGTAGTACTATGTTAATGATCCTGCAATGGACTGTGAGTATCATTATCACCCCATTGATCGGTGACGAAAACCTCATTGTATCCTGTTAGGGTCCCGCCCGACAGGAAGCGACGAGTTCAGTCCGTTCCGGAGTGCGAGTACTAGTAGCATCGTTCCTGCCTTTGAATATCCTGGGATAAACGGTCCCCATTCCTAGCTTATCGGGAACATTTCTCATGAAGATGTTATTCGAACCGAGCGCAATCCCCTATCACGATATGCAGGGCGCACTCGTGCTTTTTCCTTTTTACCGACCAACGTGTAATCGATCTTGTACCTATGTATCCATAGCTTCCCTAGTCTTGTAATGGGTTTCTTGCTGAGCTCCGCGTTGTGCCTGCTTGGATCGCGGAAGAGGACCCGGCAAGCGCGCGTCGAGCGCTTGCAAGCTAAACGCTCGTGGCGATTCCGCACCTGCTCGACGTCTTCGATCGCCGGTACTTGACGTGAAGTGGATTCCTGCGAGGTTGCGGGGATACAGATATGGATTAGATACAACATGGTCCTCTCATGGACGTAGCGCGTACAAAACAGTAGAGCAAGAACAGGGTCGATAGCTTTCTAATCGTGCGAGAGCAGGTTGAGGGGAAAGGGCTCAGGACAGCGGTGGACAAGGTTTGCAAGGAGCACAAAGAAAGATGACGTTCGAGAAGGGTGGAAGAGGTGGAAGAGATGTTAGGTGTTCAGTTCAGAGCCGCGCGAAAGACCCAGTACAAGTCTGTGGGGAGTGTGGTACGGGCGTCCTCATCGATGTCGCCGTCGAAGGCGTTGTAAACGGGTGGCGGCTGCGGCTCGTCGTTCCAGTAGTGCGCAATATCGATCGGCAACATGATGCCTGTCTCGCTGTAGTCGATGTCGTGCGTGCGAGTCTGACGGGGCGGCGGGGAGGGCGGCAGCGGCGGGCCGACCACGGTCAACGCGTCAACAGTCGTATAAGGGGCGCCATGTTCCTGGGTTGGGCGATCGTCGTGGCGCAGATCGGTGGCCGTGACTTGCACGGGTTCAACGGCCAAGATGCTCGTGCGGGCGCCGGGGTTGAGCACGCCGCTGTATCCATTGCCGAGGTCGAACTGCCCGCTGTGCTCGTCCTCGAAGTACTTGGCGGGCGCAACGGGACCCTCGGAGGCAGCGCATTGGCCTACACACATGCCGTTGATTGTCTGCTCAAGAATTCCCGTCAGCACGCTAAGTAATGCGGGGCGGATGTGCGCATCCTCACCTTGACGGTGTCCGGGTCAGCGGTACAGCCGAGCTTATCCTCCTTCGTGTTGTACGGCTGCTGCCACAGATATGCAGATAAATCAGACAGGCAATTGCCTGGTACGGTAGGCATGCGCGCTCGCCTGAATGGCCTCGCCGTCGCCGTCGGAGAAATTCTCGACCTGGACAAGTAAAGGTCAAAACTGGTTGGACGAAAGGTATACGCAGAGCTAACCTCTTCATGGCTGCCGAGGTCCTTGATCGAAGGCTAAGTACAACGCAAGATGAAATCAGCATCGATGCATACGCCATCCCCGCGCGGCCGCTTACAATGGCCCTGGTGACGCGCGCCATATGGTCGCCGCTGAAGGTTGAATTCTCTTCAACCAGCGTCGTGTAGGTGTCGTTCATAAGCCCTTGCGTATGCTGGCTGTACGCGTGAGCTTGAGGGAGTGGAGAATGTGGCCATAGTTGCGCACCAAGGCTTATGTAGTTAGCGAACTTGTCGGAGAAGGCTGCACGCGAGGTCGGGTTCTTGTCGTGGTGGGCGCGATGGCTCGCTATAAGACGAGGTCGGAAAATGAATCGCCGGTGGCCGCTGCTCTTTTACGTGTGCCGCGAGGCCTGTATCGCCGCTCATATCCCGTTACCGGGCTACGGGGCACCGCGTGCGAGGCTTCTAATGGGACGATGTGTCGTTCACCGGCGCGCTGCTGCGCGGGACCGAGGTTGGCCTGAGACAAGAAGCTCCATCGGAGTTACATTTCCGGTTCGCCTCAGGGACGGCCACCAGTGGAAAGCAGGAAGAATGTACATCAACAATCTGATATTGTCAAATCTAGATTACGGAATACAGAACTGACCCGGCTGACATGACAGACAGAACCATTCGCGTCGTCTCGGAGAGCGAACTGCCGAGCACACAGCCCAACGACGCCATCAACTCGATGACTCGTCCCTACAATCTCTCCCTGGCTCAAAACGTAAACCGGTGCCGCCTCGCGTCCCTGTGACTATCAGGGGCTCAACGCACGGAGAACCTCCGAAATTGAGGGGCGCGCGTCGGGAGCGATCTCCCAGCACTGGAGCAGAATGGCCCAAATGGTGTCGTTCAAGCCACGAAGCGTAGGGAGCATGTCCGGCCCCGGACGGTTGGGCTTGACTCCTGAGGCGATCATGCTCATTATTTTTGGGTTGCGGGCGAGATCCTGCGGGTCGATGTCCGTGAAGACCTGTACGGATGATGTTAGCGAGAGTGGTAACGTCCGGGAGAGTGGAAAACGAACGTGAAGCACAAGCCAGGCAAAGGCGTAGATATCCGTGGCAGTCGTCATGGGGAGTATCTCGCCCGGAGTCGCCTACATGGCTGTCAGCTTGCATGCAGAGTTCATGCCACAGAAGACGACGCACAGGCGCTCCCGGAGGCGATGTGATCGGCACGCTAGCAGTCGATTTGACGATGTAGGCATTGCCTTCCCCGTTGACCATCACGTGTTCCTGTGTAGAGAGTGAGAGAACGTAAAGCGCGGAATGTGGAACATACCATCTTGATCGCGCCGTGAATCATATGATCCACGTTGTGATACTTCTCAATGGAATGGGCGACATGAAGCAACTGTCACGAACTGTCAAACAATGAACTATTCAAGGATGGAGAACGTACAAGTCTGACCCTGTCCGCGTCGGGGTTTTGAACCAGATAGTTCTTGAACGGAACGCAATTGGTATCCTGATCAGGAACAACGCAAGTCGGAGAAAGACATGGGGAGACCATGGTGGAGAATGTAGAGTGTCTGAAGGAGGTCGTTCTGCTGTGATAACTATAGGGATGTCGCAAATGCAGTCTTATACGTATGGCCCAGGTCTCATCGGGATCCTAAGATGAAGACAAACCCGGAGGAGAGTGTCTTCGCCGACCTACGGGGTACGATTTACCGCAAGGTTCATGCAGCCGATTACAACGCAGATGGTCGACAGCGCGATGGTAAACACATGTGCACGCCCAGAACAGTTCTTCGCATCTGTAGAGTGCGCCTCGTAGAAGGAACACGCTCATATCGCTATACCTGAGCATTGGACTGTTTGCACCGCAGAGTAAGAACAGCGAGCGTAACACGTGTCGAACTCTTCGGAGATGCGGTTCCCGAGAGGCCACGTAACGGAGCGCCCAAGGGTGTGAGGGACCCCCGGATTCGCCGTTGGATCGTGCACAGTTTGCGCATCAGCGCAGGCTGGGCCGGGTTCGCGTAGGAAGGGAGGTGGGAACATCATCCAGTCCGCGCACATCGCGGGAGAAACGCACTCCGTTGTCGCGTATGTCTGCATCAGAACGCATCGCCTTGGATGTTGAAGTTAGATGCGCGCATTCCGGTACGCAATCCGCGGGAATAGATGTGCGGCTGCACAAGCGTCCCCGTGACGGGCCAGGATCTACAGCGTTTCGATGTGTGGCGAATGATGCATAGTTAGGTGCACCAGCTAGAGTACGGGTAGTCGTAGTAGCAAGTTTACGGTGTGCCGCAGGATGCTAAATCATTAGGGTTTGCCCAATGGCGGTCCCTTGGCAGAAACGTTCAACCTGACATCGCCGTCCAGCAACATATTCTCTACTTCTGACCCGAATCCTATTTACCCAGCCCCACGGACGTAGCATTCGGAACGACACAACTTGATTGCACGTATATATAGATAAGTAGAGCCTATGCGTGTGCTCAACAACGGAAGCAACATCAATCATGGAGTCCTCGCTCGCAGTCGCGAAACGTTCAACGAGGCAGTCGACAAGTGCCTGTTATCACGCCCAGCAGATCATGCAAACCACCTCGTCAAGTGTCATGTTCAATGAGCGTTCGCAACGTGCAACGGCAGGACTGCCATGTGCGGTGCCGTCAGGAGCATATAGAATTAGGCCCCACACCGGTTGTCAAAAAGCAGAACAGCTGTATCGTGCGAAGTGTTTCCTTCCAACACCTTTCGGCTCACAGTTTGGGGCTAGATGCAAGGACATGTCACGGATAACGGCACATCTCAGAGCCGAAACCGAGAAGTGAATAGGTATATTCCCGCGGACAGCGACACGATGTGCGCGTCCCTTCGCACCGTGGCCATGCAGCGCCCGCGGCACGCGGACTCGGTCGTCGGGGCCGAAATCCGAAGTCCGGACTGTACAGTCCACCGGAGGTTTTGCAGCAATAATGCGAGGAGCACAGAAAGCCCAAGAGCGACGCCAGTGCGGGGTAGACAACAGTACGGCCAATGACGGGCCACGAAGAGAGAGCCTAGAGCAGGCCCGAAGGCGCCAAGCACGGCGGCAACAGCGGCGGCGTGCGCCAGCTGGTGAAAATGGTGCGGACAAGGATCGACGATGCACAGCGCTGGCTAGTATAGCCTTGCAGCGAACAGGTGCGGAGGCCCGCGTGCAGAGCGCGATGCACGCAGATCCGTTCATCGGGCATGGGCGCGTCGCAACGCTCGACGGCGAAGCGGGGTGCTTGACGTGAACTTGATGCAACCCAGACTCGAGAAACCACGCGGACGACACAGAGGTACGCCGCGCAAAATAGCGCACTCGACAGCAAGGATGCGGGGTGGCCAACATAAGAGAAGTGCGGGCGGGGCGACTGTGGTGCGGCGGCGACACGCGCGGCAGGCAACGCACAAGCAGCTCCCATTCCTGGCAGCGTTCACTGTGGGCATTTCAACGCGATCCCTGGAGCGGTGTGCGCAATTTGGCGGTCACTGGCGTGGGCGGGCGGATGAGTCGTTGTGGGATGCGGCAGAGGTAGGTAGGTAGGTAGGTAGGTATGTACACGGCACGCTGAACGCCCTTATCCAAGGGTCGAACGCGGCGGCAAGCATCAGCATCTAAAATACATGATAGGCGGAGACGCAGGCAACGCAGAGCTCCCGGGAGACCGACTCAAACGCGCCAAAACGAGGTGAGCTCGAGAGGGATCACATGTACAGTATCCTCAAGCGATTCTGAGAGCTCCAGCGCATACGACAATGGTCCGGAGCCTATGTTGGTCCAGAAGTATCGAAGGTCGGCTGGATAGAAGATCCTCGGTACCTCGGCGTTCAGGCCTGGCGGTGGCGCAGTAGGAGGATCGAACGCACGGAGGACCTCGTCCATGGAGGGGCGCAAGGCAGGGTTAAGCTCCCAGCACCTTGTAATGACGTCCCAAAGAGGGTCGTCCAGGCCGCGGTGCACGGGAATGGTACGCGGACCTGGTTTGTTCGGCTTGACTCCTGAGGCGATGAGACGCATCGTCTGCGGATCACGCGCTAGCTCATGAGGGTCTATGTCGGTGTAGACCTGAGATTCTGTAAGCGATATATACTAGAGACAGGTTTGCCAGGTACTGACGTGGAAAACGAGCCACGCAAAAGCGTAGACGTCCGTGGCAGTGGTCATCGGGAGACGTTCATCTGGATTGGCCTATCACAACACACAAGTGAGCAAATCCCTAAGCCAAATCGGATGACACAACGAACCGGTGCCCTCGGCCTCGAAGTAACAGGCGCTGTTGCTCTCGACTTGGGCAGCCGCGCGTAGCCATGTTCGTCGACGAGCACAGAGACCTAGGGTGCGGTTGGTTACTACACGGTATGTTGGAATTGCTGGAGACTTACCGAAGCTCTGGCCTCGCAGCTGATCGGAGCTGACTTCGTCGACTCCCCGAGCTTGATGACGCCGTTCAGAGCAACTTGTACATTTGCCTGAACGACCATGAGCATGAAGGCGGGAGCTAGTAATAAGCTCGCACCATCTTGACGTCGCCGTGTACGACGCGAGTAGTCATGTGGTAGGCCGCAAGTTGGGCCGCAACTTGCTGCAGCTGTAAGCTGTTAGTGCGTGCAACGGGGCAGCTTCGTAGTTTATCGCTCACAAGCAGACTTCGCTGAGCAGAAGGATGACTGGCGAGGTAATCCTTCAGAGGCGTCATAGTGGAGGGATCTGGATGTGCGGACATGAGGAGAGTGTGATGAAGCGTATACAGCTCAGTGCAAGCGCACTACCTACTTAAAGGATTTCGGGGAATCCAAATCTGCGAGACATCGGACTTTGATTCCCCGAAGACGTGTTCTTAAGCTGCGGCCGGACGTCAATTCCGCATGGCGTGCTGTGACCCTGTAGTCTCGGTGCTTACAGCGCTCGAACATCCAATAGGAAATCGTGCAAGCATCACGCGGGTTCCAAGCTACTGGAGTGATTGCGCGTCGCAGCGCCTGACGTGAGAGAAAAGTGCAAGGCAGTTCAATTCGTCGGCTTCCGCAACTGCGCTCGGTACAGAGTTTTCCGTAGTGACGCACCCTCCGGCATTTCCAAACTGCCGTGCAACATACTTAAATGCCGTCCCCAGTCAATACGCTCTCACGCCTCATCACCATGCCTTCAACCACCAGCGATATCGCTGCTGTCGAAGTCAACACTCACGCTGAGACCGATTCGCATTCGCAGCCCTTGCTCGACTACCTACCCTCTCATCCCGATGCACATCCAGAGGAGCTCGTGAGTGCCTGAGATGCCCCACTTGTTCAGTGGTCACTTATTACTCGCAGTTGGGAGATTTAGCTGCGCATCTTTCGACGCTACACACTGTCGATCAAATTGTACACGGCGACGTCAGAATGGTAAGATTACCATCAACTACATTCGCGCACTAGACTTAAATCCAGGCAGGAAAATGCTGTTGTCTCTGCGGCCGGCGTCGCTCAACTGCGCCCGTCTGCAAAGAGTGTTCCAGCTACAGAGCCACCGAGATATCTGGTTCGTCGCAGCTAGCAACACATTGACTCCCGCAATGGCTGACTCTTGGACCCACAAGAGGAGCAAAGACGAACAGCTACCAATGACGACAGCTACGGACGTGTACAGCTTTGGATGGCTCGCATATCAGGTCAGTAGTATTCAAACTATGCGCTGCCAAGTGGACATTGCTCATGCGTCGGACTTGACAGGTTTATACGGGAATTGCCCCTCAAGACCTCGCTCGTGACGCCGAGCAAATGCGCATAATCGTCGCAGGAGGGAAGCCAAGCCGTCCGACGACCCCGCTGCACGAGTTGAGTGACGCTGTCTGGACGATTCTACTCCAGTGCTGGGAGATTTCTCCCGCTGCTCGTCCTTCGATGGACGAGGTCGCGAATACGTTCAGGGGCTGACTGCCTGCGGCGGAAGAGAGCGGCGGATTATGGTTGTTTTTGCCTGCGACGGATCCTGAATTCGTAGTAGCGTGTTTCTTACACGCTGTCTATACCACGCTGTACAAGATTGCGGTTGTCACCAAAGGTCATACTCTCAGGGACAACATAGGATAACGTGCCTCATGCCCACGGCACGCGCAGGTGTCGATGTCGGGGCGAGTCCACGGAGCGCTCAACCAATGAATCGAGAAGGCCAGGTACAAAGGCGAAACGCGGCAACCTTATAGCGGAAATTCGCATCTAAAGCAAACCTCCAGAATGCAGCGCCTGCGTCGACCTGAGGGCGACGCAAGTATGAAATTGATGCGATGTGGCTATTACGACGCAGCGTCCTCGGTTCTTGCAATTCATCCATGAGACGACCCGAACGTCTCCTCAAGATCGGTCCCGCAACGCAACAGCCCAGCTTGAACGTTCCACTGGCAGAACATTCATATGACCGACAACTGAACCACGGCTTGAAAGTAATATAAGCGAAGAGAGGTGGTAGATTGCAGACGAGATACAGGACGGCACGTAACGATCTGTGAGGTCTAGAAATTCCAGTAGCAGTCGAGATCCGTCGGAAGGGTCACCATGACCTCCTCGTCATCACGACCCATGACGTTCTGGGCTGGCGGCGGCGGCGGAGTTGGGTCCCAGTACAGGACAAGGTCGGTGGGCAGCGCGACCTTGGATTTCTCGTTGTCGTCGAAGACGTTCAGGACGCCGTAAGGGTCATGCGGCGGCGGCCCGACCGCGATGTAGGCGCCGACGTTGCACTCCGACTTGACCAAGCTCTCTGGATATCCAGAGAAATTGATGGCGCCGCCCCGCTCCGCGTTGAACAGAGTGTCAATGCCGTGCGCGATGAGATCCTTGAGGCCGGCTGTGTCGTGATCTTCGACATGCCCGACCTCCTTTTCGATCCAGGCAGGTCAGAATGCGCACTGCATGGCAAGAAAGACTCTAAGTCTCACCTGCGTGCCCGTCAAGGTGCGCGAGAGAGTGCCGCCAGCGTTTCCCTCGTTCGCAATATCGCTCAGGCGGCGAAGAGCCTGCGCCATACAGGTACGCCTCATCAGCACGCGCTCTGCAAATATAAAACCCACAGACTGACCTCAAGAAAGGCCTGCGTCCCCTTCAGCAGCGATTCATCGCTGTCTTGGAAGGGGTTGATGGGGCTCCTCTCCCACTTAGGGCGAGTGAAACGCACGGACAGGCTGCACCCGCGGTGTTGCTTGTCCAGGCCTTGTCCGCCGACCTCGGCGTACTTGTCTCTGACACCTATGGCGATCTTGTTCCATAGGAGGAGCACGAGGGTGAGGTACATTGCGCTGTCAGCCTCATCTTTGACGGCCGTAGGTGCATTGGCCGGGCCTTCGAGCAGCACCTGGACAGCACGAGCCGGTCAGAACGGACCGTCGTATGACGCGGCTTCTAACCTTGTGAAGAGCGTGTATCACGCCGTCGCGAAGGTCCTGCAGTCACGCGAGTGGTAGTCAGTATGGGCTTTAAACTTGGCTGCACATTGCGCCACACCTTGACAACCGCGTCCAGATGTGTATGCAGCCGAGCATCCTTCTCAGACGTATCCTGCGTACCATGAGTGCCTCTGTCAGCGCCGAGGGATCGTCCAAAACAAGAATATTTTCCGTACTGTTGTATCTGGGTTCGCGAAATGACTGCCAGCGCCGCCGCCACCGCCGCCACCGCCGCCTGAGTCCTGCTTATAAACAGGGACCTATCCGACCAGGGCGGGGGCACATGAGCGCACCGTCGTGCTGTCAAGCTACTGGGCGCACGAACCGGCTGGAGCAAGTACGCAAAACGCTGGGCGAAGAGCTCACTGACCATGGTGACTGGGGCAAGTCTGTGGTCCGCAAGGCCTTGTGTTCGCATTTATCCAACCGACTTCTTCCGCGGAAATACGAGATTTCATCTCCAGGCCACCGGCACGTGCTCATCGCCCCGCAATGACTTGTCTACGACGATCGCTTCGGCCGACACAGTTCCGGCGCCTAGTGGCACACACCGGGTTTGTAACGGTAATGTGAAGACGTGACGGTCGAGGGTGTGCATCGGGAGACAGGGAGGTTGGTCGGAGTTCGAATGTCAGGTTTCGAGACGAGACTTGAAAACTTTCGATTATACTGCTAGCGTGTTTTCATAAAAGTCTACCTCTTGACGGGCATGGTAGATTATTACATTATCCCGGATGTTATTGTTCAACAAAATATGGGTCCGACACTAAGGGCATGTACACCGTGACCGAGCATCTGTTCGAAGGCATGGAACACCAACATAAGAGATTTCTACTATCTAGCATAAAGCCACGCGGAACGCTAGTGGCACGGCATGAAGAGTCCCCAGAGAGCGGTACTAGTACTATGTAGTAGCAATACGCGAAACAGAACCGTCCGAGAATCATGTTGAAGACAGAAAGGGTACATATAGTGAACCAGTCGCAATATCACGTCATTATCAAGGGAAGAGAGGGTACGGAAGTCGAAATCATACCGGATGGAGCAGGCGACCTAAGAAAGGCGCGGGAATGTCTAGGACTTCTGATAGGATGGTGGGTATGGATATCGAAAGTCAAGAGCGAATTAGAAGGACCAGTACTATCCGGGTCACATCCCACACGGTCTGCGGCAAGTGAGTGGGCTACTGAGGGAAGCGTCCTCCAGCTGGGTCCCAGAAACGCGGAGCGTCACCGGGATACCCCTGAGGCGGAGAGGATTGCCGTGGCCCTCCGGCGCGAGGGGGAGCGCCATACGACGATGTATTCCAAGTAGGCGGCGTCGACGGGATGTGCACGCCGGGGTGGAGATGTGTCGTAGGCGTGTAGGCGCCGTTCGAGTGCAACGGGGAGAACGCTTGCGGGTTCGCTCCATAGCCAGCCGGAGCTGCAGAATATTGGCGGGAAGGAGGAACGGGCGGCGGTGGGAGCGAGTGGGAGACAGCGTGCATACCCGACGGCGCTATTCCGGGGACTTGAGGGTGACGGGGCAAGAACTGCTGAAGACGAGCAATGCCGTCGGCAGTTTGCACGCTACGCGCGGTCAACTGCCGCATTTCCTGCTGAACGTTCGCAATGTTGTTTTCCAGAGTTATGACTTGATGCGCGAGATCTCTATTGGAGGTCTGCGGGATGTA
>KV426808.1:0-11519 GCA_001632375.1 Exidia glandulosa HHB12029 | reverse complement strand
GCAGTCGGCCTTCGCACGCTCTTCAATACTGGACTCACACCGCCCAAACAACACTCATCCCCCTGCGGCTCTTACTTCATCGGGCCAGTAATATCCCTTATCTCACCTAACGATGTCGATTTTGGTACGGTCATCTGGGCCGCGCACAAGCTCGGATGCACTGTGGCTCCTTCGAACGCCGGTGCGACCGCAGAGGAGCTCATACACCAGCTCCGTCTTTCCGGTGCGACCTTCGTTATAGCACATCCTGCTTCATTGTCTCGCGCCCTCAGCGCCGCGGCCGCATGCGGAATTCCTCCACAACGGGTTGTTATTCTCAGTCGACAGACGTCTTCAGTGTTGCATGTCAAGGCCTTAATTGGGTCCCTGACGAGCTCTAAGCCTTTCACCCCAGTTAAGCCCTTAACTGAAAGGCCCTTCGAAGCCCTTAATGGTCATGTGACTTCTTAGTCAGTCGTAGGTGCAAACCACCGCAAGTCCTTGTTACTCATACATGATAGAACCCAGATCAGAAGGTTTCCAAGACCAGGAATAGAGCTGTGATGAGACATCTGCTTCATGGAATAGAACACCCATGTTAGTATAGCTATGCATACTGTATATGAGTACACGGAAGTATTAAGGCTTGTGAAAGGCTTCCGCTTGAGGGACCCAAATCGTCAAGGGTTGACTGAAAGGCTTGCTAAGGGTATACCCTTGCTAAGGGACAACCCTTTCCATGCAACACTGGACGTCTTCCGATTCGGAAACATCCGGGTTCGCTCTTGCCTTCATTCTTTCTGTTTATGGCATAACCCTGACGCTCAATGCTAGACACCGCTCGTCATGCCGCACTATCGAGCAAATCATCTGTCTGGGACGAGACGCGTCAGCTCGCGGTGCCTCTGTTGACCCGCAGCACGACGACAACGCATCGCCTCGCGCGGCTTTTCTCTGTTTCAGTAGCGGAACCAGTCAGTGCTTCCCAGCGTCCTGTCCAGATTTGGATACTCACAGACATTTAGCTGGGCTTCCTAAAGCTGTCGTCGTACCGCACCGAGCGCTCATAGCTGACATTCTCCTAACTGCGGCGACTTCGATTCCCGCGACGCGGCATTATGCGCCAGGCTCGGACAGCGTCCTCGGCGTCATACCCATGTCGCACATGTACGGCCTTCTCACGCTGGTCCACCTCTATCCGTATCTCGGAATCACATCGACGCTGTACGAGACTCTCCCGCCATTTGAGGAGTTCCTCGACAGTGTGGAACGTCTTCACATCGAGCATCTGCTCGTCGTGCCTCCTCTCATCAACGCGTTTCTGAAGCACCCCAAAGGCGCCGGGCGCACGTATCCTTTCTTCAAGAGCTGTCTCGTAGCTGCCGCCCCGCTCGACGAGGAGAGGGAGAAACAGTTCCGTGCCCTGGGCGGTCCTGATTTCCATCTGTCGCAAGTCTTTGGGATGACAGAAACAGGTGCGTCAAACACTGTTCATATTTATGAGACTTTCTCACACTTTCACAGCTGGCCTAATTACCGGAGCGTCATTCGACAGCGCAGTGGCAGGGTCTGTGGGCGTTTGCTGCCCTGCGTAACAGCCAAGATTGTGGACGGTGACGGCCGTATTGTACCCATCGGGTCACCGGGCGAGCTCCTCGTAAAGGGTCCCCAGGTTTGTCTAGGGTACTTGGATAATCCCGCAGCGACGGGCGAGGCCTTGGACAACGAGGGATTTCTGAGGTGCGTGGCCAAATGCGGCGGGACCCTAAATTCACGCATGTTCGTCAGAACTGGAGATCTTGTCATTGTCAACGAGCACGGCGACATCTTCGTGAAAGAGCGTCTCAAGCAGATTATCAAGTCAAAGGTCTGACCAAGTACGAGCGATAGCCGTGTCATCTCGCTGACGTCCTTTTCTCTCAGGGCTTCCAAGTCAGTCCAGCTGAGCTCGAGGGTCATATCCTTGGCCATCCCTTTGTTCAAGATGTGGGCGTCATCGGTCGGCCTGACGAACGAGCCGGCGAGGTGCCCGTCGCGTTCATCACTCTGTCAGCTGCTGGTCGGCAGGCAGCAGCGACGAGTGTCTCACGGGTGGAAGAGGATGTGAAATTGTTCGTCAAGGAACACAAGGTGCTCTTCCCGTTCTCGTTCGGTGCCCCTATTCTGACGCGACGATTTCACAGTCGACGTACAAGTGGCTCGGTGACGTCTTCATTGTTGAAGAAATCCCGAAATTACCTTCTGGGAAGATCCTCGTCCGCGAGCTGAAGAAGCTCCTCGATCAACCTGACACCCGGTCGTCACCTCCTGCAGACGAGATGTTACGGACCTCTGGAGACTCCGCGCACAGCCTGGTGACGACGACTGCTTCGTCGATTACAGCAGCCGACTCCAGCTACGACTCGATCATGGATGTCAAACGCGAGCTTGCCAAGTCTGCAGCCGAGAAGCGCGCGGAACCTGCCCCACGTTGGCATGAGCGTGCGCGAGAGTGGCTCTCGCTGTATAGGATACTATACTCCCTCGCGCTCAGCTTCAATATTGCCGGTGTTGTCGCAGTCGTCGCACACAAGTGGCACGTCGGACAAGAACATGCGGCTACCTTCGCTCTTGGCAACATCATTCTAGCCGTTCTATGGAGGAATGAGGTCTTCGTGCGCGCTATCTACGTCGTCTTGCTGTTTCTTTTCAAGCGTTGGCCTCCGCTAGCCATGCGCGACGCACTATCCGCATTCATGCTCCACATTGGAGGCTTACACTCCGGCTTCGCGTCCGCAGGTTTCCTGTGGCTAGTCGCCGCGACCGTCGAACTTTATCGTCAGGGACCTCGCATTATACACGTGGCCATTCTAGTTATGTCCGTCATTACCTGCGCGCTCGTGTTCCTCGTTATGCTCAGCGCCTACCCCGCCGTGCGTACCTCCCATCACAATACCTTCGAGAACATCCATCGGTTTGTCGGATGGACGGGTATCGCTGCCGTCTGGGTGGTTGTTACGACATCGCAAACGTGGAACGCGTCGACGCAGCGTTTCGAGGGACATCGTTTGTGGATGCATGCCGATATCTACCTCACATTCTTCTTAACTTTCCTCATCATCTTACCGTGGACGACCCTCCGCAAAGTCGCAGTCAATGCCAATGTAGTCTCCGGCAGCGTTGTCATACTACGTTTCCGCGGCGGGATGCGCCGAGGGCTCTTTGGCCGCGTCGCTCGGACCCCGCTGTCCGACTACCATGCATTTGGTATCGTGAGTCACGGACCTCGGACCAACGAGCACTACATGTGTGTCGTCGGTCAAGGCGACTTTACGCGCCGACTCGTCGCGGATCCACCGACTCATCTATGGACTCGTTCGTTCAACTTCGCTGGCTTGCCGTACCTTACGTCCCTTTACCGCTCCGGGCTCTACGTGGTTACTGGTTCTGCCATTGGCGTCGCACTCCCTGTGTTCCTACAGCCATCCCATCGTCGAGGATGGCACCTTCTCTGGATCTCAGCGTTAGTGGCCCGCAACAGCTGTTTTTATCGCGAGACTGACACGTCGGTATCCTAGAAACATAGAGACGACGTATCTCGACACTGTCCTTCCCGACCTGCGGAATGCGTTCGCACCCGACGACGCTGACGGCGCTTCCTACACCCGCAACGTGACAGTATGGGATACTCGCATCCAAGGCCGACCTAACACTGTGCAGCTCATAAATAGGATTGTGCAGACGCACGACCTTGAGGTCGTCTTCGTTACGAGTAATCCGAAGGGCACCGCAGAGATCTTGCGCGGATGTAGGAAGCTATCTATTCCTGTGCACGGTCCGATATGGGATTCCTGAATGCGATCATAGTGTAAGAATGTAGACATACTGTACGACTGACTAATCAAGTTATTCGACTGCGATGTACAATCTCGGAGAGTGTTACATACTCCTCATATAGTTCCAGAGACGCGTGTATAAGTACTGTCTTTGTTAGCACCATCGACAATCACGTCTGACAGGCTACACGACTGACTCGCATTAGCAATAGAGCTGTATCTCTGAGTTTCGTTACGTGTACTGCGGAGGTATACGGCGGTGAGGAGGCAGCAAGTGCGAGCTTCGGGCGTCTATGACGAAGTAAGAGTCTATCACAATCTCGGTCAATGGGCTCACCAAAAGATTGTGTCGTAATCCGACCAGAAGCACTCAACTGAGGCATTGCGGACACGGCTGCAGCTAGGCGGCGGGAAACCGCTGAGGAAGGACCAGACCAGCTCGCGCAGAATAAGACGAGAGCTCGAAGATTCGTCCATTTAGATGCTGCGAGCTCAGCATCGAGAGCGTGCCAAGAGTGAGGAGACTCGACGAAAGTGTGTTCAAGATACGAGTCGGACGTGCTTTCTACTGATACCCCTATGCGACGTAGGCTAGCTGGAGGTGTCGTCATCCTTGCAAGGGCTTTGGACAGAGATACGACGGGAGAGGGCTCCACAAAATCGAAGTAGTCTGCTTCGCGCAGCACCATCGACACATGAAGGACTTCGATATTCGGTAATGCGGATAACACGCTGTCGAGCCTCCATGAAGCCATGTCTGCGGGGCCATCAGTGGGATGCGACTAGGGACAAGTGAAATTACTCTGCGACGTACCAACAAGTCCAAGTTGCACATGCATCAAATCCAGTGCGGATACCAGCCGCGCCGTGGCCGGAGGGACCGGGAGCATATCGAATTGGAGAGTATGGTCGCCCTCTAGCACAATCCTTCGAATGGGTATTCGTTGCATATTGAGCCAGGTCGAAACCTTCTCCGCGAGTCGTGGATCACGATATGTGACGATACGGACTGTACAAGGCCGGGGGAAGGTAGCAGCAAGTTCGACGTCAGACGCCAGCATATTGGTGAGAGGCTGCCAGACAAATCCCTCCATGACTAGTTCTTCGAGCTCCGTAAAGTATGAGATGGCCTTGCAGGTGCTGCGCGTATCTCGGAAGCCGCTGTTGCGCAGTTCTAGCGCGCGAACGGTGTGCAGTTTACACCGCGACAAGACGGAGGTATCGATAGCTCCATTGATAACAAGTCTTTTAATGCGATGGTCGAGTTCGAGAGCAGCCTGTAGTACCCACCACATCTTATCCAGCGGACTGGATATAAGAGTAGTGCATAGACGAGTGAAGAGCGACCGTCCTTCCTTCTTCTGCACCATGTACAGAAATCGCGCTGCGTCGAAGTGTACGTGAGCGGCACCTCGCCAAGGCATGTCGTTGTCAGCAGGATCCCGTCCGTCGACGATCTCGTACGTGGCAAATAGCCAAAAGAGACTGCGCGGCCGCCAAGCTCGGCTGACGAGGCTACATGCTTTGAGTGCATCGCGGTCGTCTGCAAGGTGATCGACGATGTGTTCAGCAATTTCTGCTGGGAGGTATAGCGCGTCGTCGAGCATAAGAGCGTGTGAGACTTGTCGGCGATCGCGAGCTCGAAGTCGCCGTGGCCGATCGGGTTCAGGTTGCGCAAGTTGCCGTTCGGCTCCGCGTTTGCTCCTTGACCGCCAACCACGACTATGTCCATGCTACGACTCGTTACGTTCGTTCTTGCATCTGTGATTTGTGTTCAGGCGCACGTTGCTGCATGGACCAAGGGCATGTATTGTCGTAATGTGAGTACAGTGAATTTACGCCCGAAATATTCTAATCATTTCCAGGGACTCAGCGACAAGAACGAGCCGAACAGCGGCTGGGCGGCGGTTCCAGTCTGGAACTTGCGTCGGGATGAGTGGTTTATGCACGGAGAGTGTAGGAAATACCCACCGCCTGACGGTGAATTCTTGGAAATGTGCGTCATCGTATAGATTGTGACTTGTCGCTCATGGCGCACTATTTACGCAGTCCTGCCAACGGCCATTTCTTCGCAGAACTATCCTCGAATCGCGCATTTACTCACCTCTCGTACAACGGTGCACTTGTCACTGGCTGGGGCGACGGGAAGCACCATGACGACGATTACTCGGTGGAGAAGCCAGGAGGATTCCCGCTCTCCGGTTCTGGCTGCATCGGCTCCCCAAACCTCCACGCAAAGAGAGAGTCGGACGCTGCTGGAACAGTATTCGCTATCGCGTACAAGAGCGACATTGAAGACGTCGAGATGGACGAGCTCGTTGTGTTCACCGTCGCGCCCAACACCCCGTTCAAGCTCAACGCACGGTACGACGTCCCGAATCTACCTGAATGTCCTGCTGGAGGGTGTATCTGCGCCTGGGGATGGGTGCCGAACCACTGCGGCCAGGCGAACGTCTACATGCACCCGTACCGCTGTAAGGTGACCAACGCGCGACCCGACGCGCGACCTCCCGCTCGCGCTCGCCCACCTGTCTGGTGTGAAGGCAATCCAGAGGGATGCATGCGCGGAGCGAAGCAGATGGTCATTGCTCACCAGGCAGAAGAAAACAACGTCGTCCTTTCCGGCAAGCAGGCCGATGGATCCTGGAAGAGTCCCGGCTATAACGCGAAGATGGGCTTCGCACCAGGCGCACAGCACGACATCTTCGACGACCCGTATGCGGATGGCGAGCCTGTGCCAACGTGCGCGGACGCGATTGCAGTTGGCGACGCTCCGCAGGCTCCATTCGGGATCTATTCCGACGCTCTTTGTCATTGAACCGTAGAGTACAACCGCATTTCTTGATCATTTTACTGTACACCATATCAGTACTGTACATCACTCGCTTGCTGCAATATTTCTTGGTAGTCTCTCGGGCCTCAGGTGTTCATTGACCCTCGCTACTCAGAACCGAAAGTGCCAGGAGCACCACAGGTCCATTAGTCAGTGAGCCATTATGAATCTCTCGTGCAGATTGTTAAACCCTCCAAGTGAATTGTACGCTCTTGTGGGTTCGACGCCCGTTTGTTTCAGCATCCGGTATTTTGAACCCCGGTTTCCCGGCTTGGACCTCGACCACCACGGTCCACCATGAACACGCTCCCGGCTGAGCTAAAGGTCGCCATCGCGGACGGCATCGACGACCGCACATGGCGCAAAAACCTGAGCATGGCGACCCGGACCTGGCGGAACACGGTCGAGCATCTTGTGTTTGACCGTATCAAGTGGGATACGGCGCAAATGTCGGGAGCGCACGATGCTCTGACGAAATTCTTGGAGCGCGCTGGTCACCGAATAAAATACGTTGACCTGACTATACGTTTCGTCGACGAAGATGCGCCTGACCATAGCAGAATGGATCAGTTGCTCTCGGTTCTCGCATTTACTCCGTGTCTGGCGTCCCTAGCGTTCTGCGCCCGGTCATCTGGCCGCGCGGGTCACGCTGCTGCTATCGAGATCTCGCGCGTCACGTACCCTCTGTTCTCGAGCGCGATAGAGCGTTTGTCCCAGCTCCAGGAGGTCGTTTACACCGAGTACTGCCGGCTCTTTGGCGGCCGCTTCGCACGGATCGTCCTGTTAGCCGGCGCGCCGCGAATCCAGCAACTCATTCTGCAGGCGCCTATGCTTTGTAAAAAGCTCGACGAGGTCCTCGCGCACCGCACGTTCCCAGCCGTGCACACCCTCGAGCTGCACGATCGCGCCGAGCTTGACGTACCCTCTGACGTCTTTCCGGCCGTCAAATACTTGACGGTCCGCAGCGAGCACGGCTCGTCGGCAGAGTTTCCATCCGCGCTCGTCCAGTCCTTCAAGCAGACGCTTGTCGCGCTTGTGCTCGATAGCGTTGGCTGCCCGCCTGCGACCCCGCTTCTATCCCTCCCAAATCTGCACGCATTGGAGGTCAATCAGGCGGTCCCTGCAGTTCTTACTCTCTTTACGCGTACGCCTGTAGTGGAGATCGTCGTAGAGAACGCCACGCACGTCCACGTACGCATACTCAAAGACGCGCTGCGCGGATCGACGGGTCATCTCCCGTTCACGCGACTTGCGGCTGTGACGTTCAAGCCGCGCGAAGGACGTCGCGCGGACCGGTTACGTCAGGCCGAAGCGATGGACGAGCTGCTTGACATCTGCGCTGGCCGAGGGATCAACATAGGTATCGAGGAACTGCCATCCATCTCGTTTGCAAGTTCGGATGGATAGCATGGTGTGAGCACGGGATATGTCTTGCGATCTAATCATTTATATATTTGAGTCTGCGGAGCGGCCAGGGTCTGTTTGCCGTCTGTCATGGGCGGGCGGGAAACCAAGTGGATTCAAACATCACGTCGAGTCGGTGCTAGAGACGACGTCAGTGTCATAACCAATAGATCACCAAATTCACGTACGATCGGAACGGTACGACGGCGGAACCGGACTAAGGGCGATGCTAGAGCGTCTCAGCGCCTCCTGCAGCTGCGTAACCATCGCACGTAGACGAATGATCTCGTCGTTTTCATGCCGCATGGCCGGCGCCTTCACAATTTCGAGCTTCTCGCTGGGCTGCAGGTTCGCGCCGTCGCTTGTTATATGTGGAATGGGTTGCGGAGGTATAGCTCTTGGCTCTTCGGCTGACTTACTCTTTTCTGAGCGGTGCCACAGAATAACGGTCACCGCAAGTCCAAAATCTGAAAGTGAAAGTGCTAGAAGGATGCCTCCAATGACATTCAGATGGTTAATCGTTCCTAGCGACGAACAGTCAGCGTATGAGAACGTCCAGATGCAGAGGAAAACGAACGCTTGTGAAGCAGTACAGGCATGAAGTCAAGAGCGAACCAAAAAGTGGGTGATTTGGATCTGCAGTGGACGGTCCGTGGACATATTTACCCTCACATTGCAACTTGAATAATAAGAGCAGCAAGGGCGCAGAGATACCATGGCGGTGTGTGATGTAGTACTACATACATCGTCAGGCAACCGAGAAGAGATCAGAAGGTATACCCTGCCCGCAATAAGACTCAAGCACACGCCCGAACGATTTCCCGACGCATCGTATCATTGGTGCGGGCAAACGAGCACCGGCCGTAGCGAGTCACCATACCATGAAAAGGTAGTGGCGGGACAGCAGGACATCTTCGATACTCTCGACGTACTAAGACCCGCGCTTCAAATGTCTCACCGTTTTCAATTGCCTGGTGTATCCCATAGTATCGAGAAAAAGACCAGGAGAAACGAGACTTCGGAGTTTCGGCCCTAGCTTTTATCACGCCGTCTATTGTTTCCCCTGCTATTACCGTGGTTCGTTACATGAGTTCTCAAAGCGTGACCTTGTAGTCCTTCGTGTGGTCCCACTCTTAGGCGCGCTCTCGTAGGACGGGTGCTGTCCCCATCTGGACGCCCGCGTGGTATTCCAGATAGGAGGAGCTGCAACCACAATTTACTGCCCTAGACCACAGAGACCACGCCTACGCAGAGGTATATATACGCCTCACCTCTGACATGACGACGTCACGTCCCAACGCCCCTCCGCATCATGGTCCGCACCCGCTCTACTCTTGCCAAAGGCGACTATCTCCTCCTTCCGACCAGTCTCAGGGACGAGCTGAGGATCGTGTCTCCTCAAGAAGCCTTGGAGGTGTTTGCCAAGGAGTCTCCAGAAGGGCGCGGATTCACGCTCAAGAGTAAGCTTATCTGGTCGGACGACCGCTTCGAGAAAGCCGTCAATGGGAACGAAGTTCGAGAGGGGTACGTCATTACTCTCCTCTACTATTAGATGTACTGATTTTTGGGTACAGACAGTCCTTCTACATCATCGAGGCTATCACTTTCGAACGCGTGCGTCCCCCCTCGCCGTTGTTAGCCACATTGAATTTACCAATCGCACCACTATGCAGATCGATGGAATGGTCACAATGGCCCATAAAGTACCGGTCAACGAGTGGGCGAGGACCTATTTGGATGCAACGGCGGACCACTATGCGACCAGCAGTTTCCTCTTCGGACCCGTCCTCCTCCTCGTTTCTACACTCACAAAGGCCTCCCGCCCGCAGGACTCAGAAGTGACAAAGCGCCGCGCGCCGACTCCCAACGAGGTCTGCAGCGAGTGGTTCTTTGAACGTGCACGCAACTTCCATCGGACGGTTCGGAATTGCAGCTTGAACAGATCCATCGATTTGGCAACGCTTCAGCAGGAGAATCTCCCGCCCCTGAGTCTCCGCAGCGTCCATACAGATGAAAGCCTCTGAACTCTCACCAGTGTGGGATCTCTATTACTTGACTTTCCAAATGCTTTACGACATCCTACAAGAGCTTCATAGTGTATTATAATGCCAACTAAATCCCCACTGGCAGTTATCTGATTATTCTTTTGACTAGCGAGAGCATTGACTGCAGAAGCGCAGTGATCGTAGCTGCAGTTGAGGTATATTTGATGCCTATCACGAACTACAACTTGAAGCATCTTCTCACGAACGTTATAGTCCACACGGACACCAGAACAATGCCAATCGCGATGTAAGCTGGACAGTTACAAATTGACGCTGAAGAGGGCGACGCCGAAGAGGGCAGCAATACCCGCGGTCACACGCGCGCGACCGGGCGCTGCACCGGTGTTGTTGGTGTCAGGTCCCGACGACGGACCACCTTCAGGAGCTCCGGTCCCCGTCGTCGTCGTCGTCGTCGTCGTCGTCGTCGTCACGGTGATCGTTCCCGATCCCGCCCCAGTCCCAGTCCCAGTCCCCTTCGGGGTTGAGACGGTATGGGTGCCGGTGCCGGGTTCAGAGACCGTAGTAGTGCTTCCCCCGCCTCCAGTGGTGGTGCTCGAGTCGGATATGAATCCGCTGGAGGTCGACTCGCCTCCCGGGAACGTGCTCGTGACGGAGTCCGGACTGGACGTGAAAACCGTACTATAGTCTGAGCCGGAGACAGACTCGAGGAACGTGGTAGAGCCTGAGCTGCCGGGGAAGCCGAAAGAGCTCTCGACGGACTGTCCTCCCTTGCGGACCGACGTCGACGCAGCGGATGCGAGAGTGAGAGCGAGGGCGAGTGGGATCCAAATCGAGATATGCATGATCTCTATGATGCGTAGTAAGGAGTGTAGGGCGAGGAAACCTGCTGAGAGTGCTGATACCTCTTTCGGTCTCATTTATAGGTACGAACCCTGAGTGAGAGCTCGGGATTTGCATTTTGCTGTACATTGTGTGTGCTGCGGAAGGCGATGCAGTTCGAGTTCCGAACGCGAACCTGGCTCTTTGACAGTTGACTAAAAGGGATTTGCACGTTTAGTACCTGGGTCCATATGGGATAAGGAGGCTTGATGAACGAACCCCGACGTCTCTCGGTGGCATACGTCGGAGCAACAGTGTTGAACAAGCACGAACTATTGACAAGAAGTAGAGTCTGCACAACGGGAAATAAAAGTCCATGTAGTAAAGAGATCGTTATGCAGAAACACCGAAGAGAAGGGCAGCAAAGAGAGCTGCAGCGCTAATGGCAGGTCCACCGAGCGCGGCGCCGCCAGGCGTGTTCTGATCAGGAGATTCGGGGTCGCCGGTGTTGTTGGCTCCAGGAGCGCTTCCAGTCTTCGAGGGAGTCCCAGTGCCGTTGCTGGGAGCCGCTGTATCGCTCGGGAGTGCCGTCCCATTGCTCGGGGCAGCGGTGTCGCTGGGAAGCGCGGTCCCGTTGCTTGGCGCGGCAGTGTCGACGGGGAT
>KV426806.1:0-11073 GCA_001632375.1 Exidia glandulosa HHB12029 | reverse complement strand
GCACCAGCTGGCCATCCTGGTCAAGCAAAGACGTTAGAGCTCGTAGGGCGCAATTACCATTGGCCTGGCATGACCAAGTTTGTCAACCGTTATGTTGAAGCTTGTGAGCCCTGCCAGCGTGCCAAGCCTCGGCGCCAGAAGCCGTATGGTCCGTTGAAGCCATTGGAGATCCCTGATGGGCCCTGGCAACATATAACCACGGACTTCATTGGCCCGCTCCCGTCATCCAAAGGGTTCGATGCAATCATGGTGGTGGTCGACAAGTCCACAAAAGGCGCGCACTTTGTTCCAAGTCACACTACAGTTACTGCGGAAGACGCATGTGACGATTACATTGCGCACGTGTGGTGCAAGCATGGTACACCCAAGAAGAACATCACAGATCGTGGTCCTCAGTTTACGGCTCGTTTCACTCAGCGTCTGTTTGAGCGGATGGGGATCAAGCATGCGAAGTCTACCGCATACCATCCTCAAACAGATGGCCAGACTGAACGCGTGAACCAGGACTTGGAGACGTACCTGCGCATGTATGTGGACTTTTTCCAGGACGATTGGGTGCAATGGTTGCCGTTTGCGGAGTTTGCATACAACAACCGCGTCCACTCATCAACCGGTGTCTCGCCCTTCTATGCGAACCTTGGATATCATCCGACGTTTTCAATTGATCCTGTCTCTTCGCAGTCGGTGCCTGCGGCGGATCAGCGTTTGGAGAATATCCGGCATGTCCAGGAGAACTTGAAGTCTATGCTTGCCCTGGCTGCTGAAGGCATGAAGCGGTTCTATGATGAGTGGGTGGACGAGGCGCCTGATTATATTCCTGGAGATCGTGTCTATCTGGAGCGATCAGACTTGCGTTCAACACGGCCGAGTCACAAGTTGGACTACAAGCGATTTGGGCCATTCGAGATTAAAGAGAAGATCTCTGATTCTGCCTATCGCTTGGAGCTTCCTCAGACTTGGAAGATTCATGATGTGTTCCATGTGTCGCATTTGATCCCTGCGCGCAAGGATACCATCCTGGGTCGCCGTGTTATACCGCCACCACCTGTGATTGTGGAAGGGGAGGAGGAGTATGAGGTTGAGCGTGTGCTGAAGGAACGCCGCACTCGGGCTGGTGTCACTGAGTATCTAGTCCGTTGGGCTGGGTATGGAGAGACCGAGGATAGCTGGCTTCCTGAGTATGAGCTTGAGCATGCCCAAGAGGCAATTGCAGAGTTCAAAGCACATGCGCCTCAGGCTGGAAGGGGTAGGAAGAAGGGAAGGAAAGGATGAGGGATTGGGTTTCTTTTTTTCTTTTTTCTATGATTATGGACTCTGGCTCTGATAGTAGGATACTTTTTCTTTCTTTTCTGGAGGGGGGGGTGGTGTCATGAGACACGGCTATGTCCGATGCTGTATAGTTACCGCTACGGCTAGCTCCGGTACTCTAGTTCTGTCCACTTCGTTTATAGGTATGACTCGTCATGTACATTCCTCGTCATGCCTCACACTTCGTTTATAGAGTTCCTTTGCTGCCTTGCAGACCATCGGACCTCGCCCTTACAAGATGCACCAGGACATGTTCAGCTGCCCTTACCAACCCTTCCCTGCCTGTAAAGCATCCAAATCACCTCACTACCTATCTGAGTACATGGCGGCTCACCATATAACTAATTTTGAGGTGTGAGAGTAGTGTTGTAATACTTCCAAGGACTTGAAGGTTGCGAGGACAATCGTCATAGCCGGAAAATCCCGCATTTCGCGCACCATTTCGCTTCCCCTACGCCACACAGGGCACAGAACATCCCAAGGACCTCACAGTCTAGTGATAGTGTCTATAGTTAGATAGTGATGTCATTTTGCGGAAGGGGAATGCGCGCGTGCGGCAGAATAATGCGACTGTTTCAAGGACCGGTGCTGTTTCAAGGACCGGTCCAACACTGTAGATTCATCACAGGCTCAAGGGACTTGCCAGCTCTGTCCCATAAAGTAGATGGGTGGGTTTGAGGACATGGGGACGTCTCTAGCAATGGGAGGCTCACAAACGTACAGAAGGCCGCGCTGTGCTGCAACCCATCGCAACTTTGCTAGCATGAGATGCATCCCTGTGAGTAGCCCACTGGCATATGCAGAATGATCTGCGCTGAATTTGTGGATGGTCAAGCTATAGGGATTCCTGGATGCAGCAAGATGCATCCAACATCAATTAGCCACATGTGTGTAATTCAACTAAGACAGGCAGTCTGAGATGAACAAGAGAAGCGATTGGCTAACACGGAATTTCCGCAGCCTACTGTTAGAGACAATGCTGGACTGTGTCAGCAAGGTGTTGTTTGTTGATGGACAACAGTGCGAGTGCAACCGGAGGATGTAAGTATAAAGTCTCGCTCACATCGACAAATGCAATACATTGCACTTCGACTCTTACCTTCATCCCATGAGTATCACTGTGGTAATTGAAGTTTATGCAGGCCGCAGCATAGACTGTCGCATCGGCCTCTATTGTAAATCATGCGTCTCAAGGGATAGACAGACAAGGACACATATTTGATAATTATTCATAATGAGAAAACGAGCCTTATATACTAGACTACCGAGTCATATCTATTCCACTACCTAAGTCGCTTCGTGAGGCAGTACAAGTCACTGTACTATGAGTCGAGCGCGCAGCGCTGACCGGGGCACAGTCCGGAAGTCCGGCCGGATACTACATCAGCCTCGCGTCAACATTCTTATTCAGTCCTTCGTTGTCGCCACCTCCATGGAGGCTAGAACCTCTCAAAAGACTCCCGGCATCTAAATTGTAAGGTCCATACCGTCGTACAGCGCATACCCTTCCTATTGTTTGCATATGTGACACTCACACACCGGCCACTCACTCGTAAGGATTTTTCGTTTAGCTGGCGTGATTACTTCCTATCGCACGCTGACGAGACCATCCAGACAGGAACAGCAGTTTATTCAAGTCTCTATGTATGGACCGTAGACGGGTACATCTTGTTCTTCATTCCCTTGCTGCACACTCAGGATGCAGGCGGTTGCATGCGCCCGAGTCTTCATGCCCGACGGGAAGTGTTCCTAGCTCTCCCTCGCCTTGTCGCTGTGGACTGCTGCTTTGGCGATGAAGATATCTTGCGTAATGTCGGGTCGGTTCACGTTACACACTGCATGACACACTTTCCACACCGTACATTGTGAAGGCTCTACGACGAAGAGTCGAAAGAGCCGCGTCTTGTTGTCCCGGAGCGGGTCGGAAGAACTCCGAAGCTCTTCGACCCGCTCCCACAACAGCAAGAACCGAGTATCGGTTTTCTCGCGATATCTTCTCGGTTTCTCGTTTCACTCGTTGGGTTTGGGTTGCACCTCGAGTCAAGGGACTTCCAGCCACGAAGAAGACGTTCTAGAAGCGCAGAACTGGCTTAGCCCCTATCCGCATTGGCTCGCCACTTCGCTGTTCGACGACACAGACCACTTCTCGTGACACCACATCGCGACACGCGCCACCAGCATGCCTCGCACTAGACAAGTCGACTTTGCGAGCGAACCAGCGCAACCGTCGTCCGAATTGGACGAGTTGGAATCGCCCACGCGACGCAAGTCAAAGCCCGCCGCGAAGCCTGCCGCCAAGAAGACAGCGCCCAATCCGCCCAAGAATCCGCCAATGGCCATGCCACGCCCGAAGATGCAACCGGCACCGACAGACCGCGTGACGAGAGCCGGCAAGGTCGCGGCAGCTGTCATCCCCGCGCAACCTGTCCCTGTCAACGACGCAGCCAGTAAGGCGCCCGCGAAGAAGACAGCGGCACAGACAAAGCGCGCGCTCGCCAACGCTCGCATTCCCACGCCGCCACAGCCGCGTGCCACTCCCAAGCGCGCCGCGAAGGTGCCTGCACGTCCCAAGAAGGCACCCGCGCGCAAGGCCTCGGCCCGAAGGGTCGTGCGCCCGTTATCCAACGCTAGACATCCCGCGCCGTCACTACTCGCTCACCTAAACATGGACGCGCGCGCTGAGCAGCACGTCGAAGAAGGAGAGGACGAGTGGGAGGAGGAGGAAGACATCGACTTGGACCGTGACGACGAAGAAGAAGAGGACAACGTCGACGCTGACGACGACGCGGACGATGACGTGGACGCGGATGCCGACATGTACGAGGAGCCTGAGTACGACGACGGTTACATCTCGCCGGTCGAGGAGCTCATCGCGGCACGCTCGCACCGCTACAGTCGCCCGTCCCAACGCGCGCCCAACGACGTGCAAGATGACCAGCAGTTCAAGCAACCCGTTCGTGGTACGTTATATAACATTATTGCACTTGTGGCGACATGCACGGTGTCTCGCATGGGGTTCAGTCGCTGTGCGCTGCCTCATGGCCCGCTTGTCCGCGTTTCGCGGCAGCGGTATACAACAGCGTTTACGCTGAGCCAGGCGGCCTTGGGTGTGGGTTCGTGTGCGCAGTGCGACACGGCCCGCCGAGGGTGTGTGCGCAAAGGCGCCACACCTACCAGGAGTCTGGCGCGCGCGTGGTGATCTACAGATCGCCCGCGTCATGTTGATCCCGCGCTGGCATGGTCGCGACAAGACGTGGCACGTCGACGTAGACATGCTTGGCCGAGCGCGGATCAGATCGTCGCCGTGCTGTCATACCGAGTAGGCATGCAGTAGGCTGACGCGCGTCCTTGCAGGCATCCTCTTCGCACGAGCGTAACGTCGGTTTCGGACGTCGTGTCGCCGGCGCGCAAGAAGCAACCACCTGCGAACTGGGACCGTTTCGTGAAGGGACGAACGGTGGACTCGAAACTGGCGACGATTCCCGAATGCGTTAAGATCATCGTCACGGGGGGTTTCGTTCAGTATCTGCCGATGAACCTCTTCGCACCTGAGGTCCTCAAGGCCGAAGAGTCCATCCGCATGTTGCTTCGCCCAGACGAGTCGGCGCTCTCGAAGGTCCCGCAGCCGAACGTGAGCGAGCTCGACGCCGACCCAGAGCACTACATGGCTTGGTCGAAGAAGGCAATCGTGGCGTTCAAGGTGCTCGGCGTACCGGAAGACATCATCGAGATGTTCGAGGAGCACTTCGAGCAGGTTCAGACCAACGAGAGCTTCTTCACGGAGTGGCCCACTTGGCGGCTGTACGACTACAGGCGACGCTCGCTGGTCAAAGGCGACACGCCCGCCGACATCCGCAAGCTCGACATGGAGCTATTCCGCCAGTGCCAGATGGTCACGATGGCCGAACTAAACGCGAAGATGCGCGCGGCTACAGACCAGGCACGTCGAGGCGACCGTCGCGGAGGCCAAGCGTCGACCTCACAGTCTGCGACATCGCGTAACGCGTCGACGAGCAAGCAGGAACCCGCGAAATCGAAGTACACGCGGTGTCTCGTTTGCGGATCGAATGCTCATACATACGACAAGGACACGCCGCGCGACGACTGCAAGCCACGTTGGCTCATCTTCGACAAGGTTCGCTCCGCTTGGAGGACACCTGACACGCGAGCTCTCCTTTGCTGGGCGTGGAACGGCGTCGGCGGATGCAAGAAACCCAGGTGCAGATTCAACCGCCTTGGGCACCGTTGCTCGCTCTGCGGTGGGGACCACGGCACCCACGAGTGCCAGCCGTGATCATCTCTCTGCTCCGCGCACGCCGCCTCGTGACCGCCTCGCGACTATGCTACCGACTGCGACTACTGCTCCGACTGCTGCAACTGCTACTTCCGAAACGACTCGTGCTGCTTCCTTTGCTCCCGTGCCCCCGCTGGCTGTGACTGCTTCTGTTCCTTTCCCGTCCGCTTCTGCTGTTCCCCAGAATGCTGCTGCTATGACGCGCTCGCTACCTTATGTGCCTCCTAGTCTTGTCATCTCGACCGCGCCAGAGCAGATGCCCAACGACATCAGCCGTGTGGTTACACCACTACGGGCCGACGTCTGGGAGGCAGAACTCATCGCAGCTGGCCTGCTCCCGCGTTTCTCATCCATACCTCATGGCATCAGGAACGGGTTTGATATCGGCTTCGATTTCGATGACATGTTCGCTCCGTTCTCTGAATCGAATCCTTTCATTATCATGCCGAATCATAAACCCACGAGCAGTAACCCGGAAGTCATCGAGAAGATGATAGAGGAAGAGTTAGCGGAGGGACGCATATCGGCTTTCTACGATCCAGACGAGCTCTTCAAACTCGTGGGTTGCTTTCGCACGACTCCGTTGACCATCGCGCCGAAGAACGGGTCGTATGCGGAGGGTCGTGTTTGCCAGGACTTCTCGTATCCACGCAACGACCCCAGTCAGCCGTCTCTCAACTCTGTCATCGACATGGACAATTTCAAATGCGACTGGGGAACCTTTTCGCAGTGCTATCTACTCGTCGCGAAGGCTCCGCTAGACGCTGAGGTTGCGGTGTTTGACGTGAAGGCGGCTCACCGTCGGGTTCCCGTCTTACCGTGGCAACAATCGTTCAATGCTATGTCGTGGAACGTAAAGACAGCGCTCAACTTCTGCTGTCAGTTCGGCGCGGCGTCCTCGAGTGGTCTTTGGGGCATACTAGCAGACGCGTTCAGAGCTATCTTCAAGTTCAGATTCGCCTCGTCCGACGCTTTGAATTGGGCGGACGATTTCATATTCTGGCGCTATAGGAACGCTATGAACGGCTTCGACATCACGGAGGACGATATATACGCATTCGCGGAGCATCTAGGCTGGCCGTGGAGCGCGAAGAAGACGAAGCCTTTCGCGTCGCGCTTCAACTACATTGGCTTCACGTGGGACATTCGCGCAAAGACGGTGCAGGTCACGACGGAGAAGCGCATGAAGTACCTCGCGGTGCTGCAGGGTTGGGAAACGGGTCGCAAGGTGCGACAGAAGGAGATGCAGAGCTTGCAGGGGAAACTCGTGCATTGCTCGTTGGTCATGATAGAAGCGCGCTCGCGACTTCCGCGCATCTCGCACTTCACAGCCGCGTTCGAAGGCAAGGAAGCGTGGACGACGTTCCGTCTTCCGGAGGCGGTGGTGAACGACATTGCTTGGTGGCGCAACGAGCTCGAGGCCGACTTCTGCGGGATGCAGGTGCGCGACCTACCAGAGCCGACCGACATCTGCTTGTTCGTAGACGCGTCGACGAGCTGGGGCATCGGCTTGACAATTGGCGACGAGTGGGACCATTGGAAATTCAAGACCGGTTGGAAAGTCGATGGTCGAGACATCGGCTGGGGAGAGATGGTTGCAGTGGAGCTGGGGTTACGCGCGCTCATCGAAAGAGGATACCGCGACGCGCACATACGACTCTGGAGCGACAATAAGGGAGTCGTGGGCGCTCTGGACGTGGGGAGATCGCGGGGGATGCAGGCTAATCGCGTATTGCAGCGCATCGTATCAGCCATGCTCGAACACGGCATATGGCTCGCGCTGGATTATGTCAAGTCGGCCGACAATCCCGCGGACGCGCCATCGCGTGGAGAAGCGCCTTTAGGCTACAAGAGACACGCGCACGCCTTCAAGCTGCCGTTTGTGCTTAGGGACTTAGTAGAGAAAGTTTGAATAGGATTGCTGTTACAGATGGACAGATCGTCAGATCGACATGACACGTTTGGAAGCGGAAAGATCCCGCGAGCGCCTCTGTCTTTCGCTCTACCGGCAACACGACGCATGCCTCGGACGCACGGACTGTCGCGCGAAACGTGGCGGAGGACCATACGCGTACACGACCTGGGCATCGCGAAAGGGACGCACAAGTCGTACGCCGGCGCGTGCGCGCATTTCAGCCAGTGGTGCCATGCAGAACGAGTCGTGACGCGCAACAACGAGTCCGTACCTGAGCCAGTCCTATGCGCGTACGCGGCCGCAATGGCAGGAGTATGTGCGGGCGGGACTGCGCGCTCACGACTGGCTGGGCTACACTTCTGGCATGATAGACGCGGTCTCGCATGGAAAGGCTCGCCGCGACTCGTGCACATTCTCAGGGCAGTCAACAGCGCCGCTCCACCCTCATCTCACCGTGAAGAGCGCCCTCCGGTCACCGAAGCCATGCTGGACGAGGCGCTGAGGGTACTCGACCCAGACCGCCCGTTCGATGTCTGTGTCGCGGCGGCGATGCTGACCGCCTTCTGGTGCCAACTGCGACTGGGCGAGGTCATCTCCGTGACACGCCACTACGATTTCGATGCTCTACCGGCGGTGAAAGGTCTGCGTTTGCGAGCAGATGCGGGAGGTACACTAGACCGCGTCACCTCTGTGTTGTGGTTACCGCGTACGAAGGTGGAGAGGCAGGGCGTGTGGATCTGGATCGCGCGCCACTACAACGACCCTTCGTACGCGCTCCAGGATCACATCGCGCGTAACCGCTTGGCGCCAGACAACCCGCTCTTCGCATACAGGCACGATGAATCGGACGACCTCATCGCGCTCACGAAGGCGGCTTTCTTAGGACGTCTGAACGAGATTTGGGCGGCGAGCGGCATGCAACGCATCACGGGCCACTCGTTTCGAATTGGCGGAACAACGGCTCTACTTCGCGCAGGCGTGGACCCGGAGGTGGTCAAGCAGGCAGGTAGATGGAAGTCGGACTCTTTCCTGCGATATTGGAGAGCTCTTGACCACATCATTTCTTCGCACATGGACTTATGCGACGTGTATTGGGCTGCAGATAAAGTAGAGCGCCCGTCTTTCGAGTAATCTCATCCTCGTTTTTGTGGGTTTGCTTCGCTGCTCGGTTGGCTTCGTGGGTTTTGGGTGATCCAACCTCGGAGACGCAACGTGCCAGGACGCCCCTCCGCACCGAAAGGTGCGCGGGCGGCGGCTGGAGACCCACACCTTCTCCTCACCTCAGAGAAGGGAAGACAACAAGATGTGTGTGTGCAAGTCAGCGCCGAAGTGACATTTGCACAATGCAGTCAACACTCTCCAGAGCATGAACTGTGGGATGGCGTTAGGTAACACACGTATCAGGCATATTCAACGCCTGGGTACCTGCTGTCTGGCGTTGGAGAGAGAGTGAGTGTCTGTGTCACCGAGGAGCACCAGTGATCCTTGCGGATGTCACAATCAAGTTGTTCGGTCCGAACATGGAATAGACTAACAACCTATAGCCAGTGTCAGATTGAGTGTGTGAGTGCTGCGGTACCTGTGAGGTACGCCTCCATCAATGACTGTCTGTGGTGTGAACAGCAGTGTATTGCAAGCGTCAGCGCGCGCTTATTCGCGATTGAATGGACACCCTTTCTCTACATGTCTGATGTTTCACTGTGAGTGATCAAAATTTACCATATAAGTACTTTGCACGCATTAGATAGTGTACAGACACGAGGTTGTACCTTGTGCGGTACACATCCATTGTTGTATGAGACCACGGACTTGCGAGTTCGCAAGCGAGTGCAAGTTTAATTGATATTGGAAATACCACATGGAAAAACTGGACACTGCAACAGGACACGCCCCCCTCTTCTCACCGTATCGACACTCATGTGCTCCAACGAGACTGCGTCTGTCCGCGACTTCGTGGTCAACATCCTGAGCAACAAGGACACGCTCAAGGACATGGCGCTGTTCGAACGGGCATATGGCTCAATCAAGTCGCATCTTTGACACCAGTTGCAACGAGCTGTTCAATACCTCGGAGCTGAGGGGGGACAATCCCAGTCACAACCGTGATTGGCACCACAAGGCCGAAGCCATCTGTGAACTGCAGTCGAGGCTCAGGTTCATCGGGGGTGCGGTGTTGATGTACAAGGATGCAGCACAGGGGAACTCGTTGCCCTACGCACAGAGGGTCTGCTGATGTATGTCTCCCTCGAATCAGGCCGCCACGCAGAGCCATAGAATAGTGAGTCAGATCAGTGAGAATACCAGGTGTACAGTGATGCTCACCAGCTCATTTACTAGGGATTGCCTTCGGTGCAGCTGTACATGCGCACATTGATCGTCCTGAATGTAGAAGTCATCTTTCAATATGGTGTACGTCTTGTAGAGCGCGCCTCTTGCTGGCAAAGGAATGTAATAATGACCAGGAAAGCCTGCACGTGACTCCTTCTGCATAGAGTAATTGTGTGGAGGACAGTTGGGTGGATAACACTGCAATTTGACGAGGAGGTCGACTAGAATTTTGAGGTTATGGGCAGCATCTCCATACCGAAGGAGGACGAAACTAACACTATGTCATGCAAGCATTAGAGAGTGTTCCAGTTAATGCTTTGACACTTTACAGGCAGAATACACTCGGCGCAAAGGGGGTGAAGAATCCCGTGAATTCAACCGGCTGACAAATCCGGTGTAGGCTCCGGGTTCGACAGATAGAGCCCAGATAGTTAACCCGAGTGTAAGCTGGTTAAGAGTCGCAAAAGCTAATTGTTGCCATGACAACAATTACAAAGTAAGAACCACGGGTAACAAACATTGAACACCCGGAGGCAGCTGCTGCGGAGCTTTTTTGGGATTCTTCAGCCAGTCGAATTCCCTGGATTCTTCACCCCGGCTGCGCCCAGTGATAGAACAACTTTTGAAGTTGACGAGTCATCATTGTCGTCGTGCGCTGTTGTGTCTGTCTGATCTATATCTCCCCTCCGCTACGACCGGCCTCGTCGTACATGTTCTCGTGCTGTGGGGCTCTCATCTACAGTACATATGTTATCGCTTGCTCAGGCCCTTCTTGATAGCCTTCAGGTGAGATTCACCGTGGCTCAGAAAGCCTAACCATAGTTACCAGCGGCGGAATGAAGAGTTGGTGCTTGTCTTGTGCACTGTTGGAGCCTAAAGTTGGGAATGGTACCGAAACAACTCAAAGGAAAAGGAGGAACCCGAGAATTATATTGTCAAGAAGAAACCGGAAGTAAAAGTAGTAAGATGTAGGGATCGGATCAAAACCAATCGGGACGGGTCTTGGCTTTTACCACGAAGAATCCTTATTGGGCGTAGTCTTCGTGAGCTACTCCTCATGTTCCGCACACTTGAACCTTTGGTATGTACAGCCTGACAGAGTTCCAATATGTGCCACTGAGAAATCCTGTCAGGGCGACACCGACTAGCGCAGACCGAGAGAGGAGAAAGCGAGAGAAGCTGCTGGGGAGCGAGCACAGGGCCAACCACACCACACAACTAAGACCAG
>KV426805.1:0-11580 GCA_001632375.1 Exidia glandulosa HHB12029 | reverse complement strand
TGCTGACTAGACTCTCGTGTAGTGCTGCTGTACATCCATCGCGGATTCTTTGCGAAAGCGATGGCGGAGAGTCCGGACGACCCGTTACGGAGCAGGTACTACGAGAGCACGGTCGCCGTATTCCGCGCGTCGATGCAGCTCGGCGCGACGATACGGAACCTTGGAGCGCAGTTCCCGTTTTGTAAACGGTTTCCGTATCTGTGGGGAGCAGGCTTCAACGCAGCGGTATGTCTTGAGCGCGCTCTTTGCGTTATGGAATGTTTTTGTTGACTATGGCAGATTATTCTCGCCGCGCTCATTATACGTTCTCCGCGATGTCAGCTCGCGTCTGCCGCGTGGATGGAGTTTGATGCGATTTTTAATACGCTGGACGCCGTGGCGCCGAAACTCCTTACGATCTCCCGCGTCATGGTGCGTTTCCCGCTCGCGCCACACACCAGGGTACTGACTGGTACTTAGCCGAGTTTGCGCAAGTTACGACAGAAGTCGATTGCGTCGCGCGCGTCGTGTGAAGGACGGCCCAAGACGCCTACCGCTGTAGACCTTGACGACGCGGAGGTGGCGTTTATATACGGGACGACGCGCGTGGTGGTCAAGGGGATCACGCCGTCGCCGCCCTCTGACCCCGATCCCGAGCCGGAGATGCTCGATGCGGGCGTCGTGCAGGATGAGTTCATGACGCAAGATGATTTGGAGTTTCTTCAGTCTCTGGGTGCGGGCGGGGGCGCTGGTGCGGACGTGGGAATGGAGCAGGATCTGCCTACGTCGTGGGAGGCGTTTATGAATGAGATGGGGCTTCGTGAGTGAGGTATGATCCTGTACTTATGAAGACGACGGTCGGGCACTACGCGCATCAGTTTCTGTATCTATTAGATTACGAGTGTAAGCAGCTTTAGATCTATGGTTTCCCGCTCTCCAGTCCACGTCTAGGTCAACAGAGCATCGCGCCGCACTTCGACCGTCCACCACACTGGCGCCGTGGTCCGCACCCGTACAGTCCCCGACGCAATATGGTTCGACGTCGATACGAGGCCGTCAAAGCTGGACGGCCAGTCCTCGACATCCCACTCCAGGCCCTTGGTGGTGAGCGTCGTTCCTGCCACGCCGACAGGCAAGATGCCGCACGTGGGGCCAAGCGGACCGTTGGCGATGGGCCACGGAAGAGAGATCTCATGCTCGCCAGCATCGAGGACCCATCCCAGCGAGTCGTCCGTTATGGCGAACATTCGCCGCGACTCGTGGCGTTTACGATGAAGCAGCGCGAGGACGTGGACGGTCTGGTCCAAGCGACCAGAGAGCCCGCCGAGTAAGACGACTTCAGTTACGTGGCTCGGGACGACGTCGAGACATTTCATGAGGTCGGTCGAGTACTGGTCGGGATCGTGCTCGATGGGGATACCGAGCGCGGAATAGGCCTCACGGACGTCTGGACGGAGCGAGTCGAGGTCGCCGCGTACGACGTCTGGTTTGAAACGCGCAAGACCTTCTTCTTCGCGCGTGAGGGAGACATCGTGCAGACGGTTCGCGCCGCCGTCTGCGCAGGCGCGCCAGGCAGTGGCATTCCAGAGAACAGACAGGAGCTCGTACGAGAACGGCTGATTCAAGATGACCAGAGCGCGGTGTGAGACGGACGACGCTGAAGTAGTCCGTAATACGAATTCTGGATTCCAGGAAGAAGTTGGCATGAGGAGAAGAGAAAGGGGCGGGAGCAATCTGATAAAGATATGGCGCTTTCCGAGCTCGATCTATCGCAGTTGTTCTGGACGAGCGTGCCAGCGTTGCTCCTCGCGCTCATCTTCAGGGCGTATATATACAAGCCAGCGCAGCCGCTGCGGACGTCGCCGACGACAGACCCGATACCGAAATCTTCCCCAGACGGCGAGAACGGAGAGACCAAGATGGCAGAGGCCTTTGCCGTCCCAGACACGCTCGCGCCGCCCAAGGACGACCCGTTCACGCTCACAGACCTCGCCCAGTACGACGGCACCGACGCCGCGAAACCTATCTTGCTGTCTATAAAGGGTGCGGGCGCCGACTTGAACTGTGCCGGACGGTGCTGACCAGGCCCAGGCACGGTGTTCGACGTGAGCACAAAGCGCGACACGTACGGCCCCGGCGGCGGCTACAGCGTGTTCGCCGGCAAGGACGGTTCGCGCGGGCTCGGCAAGTCGTCGCTGAAGCCAGAGGACGCGGTGCCGGACTGGAGCGTCCTGCCGCCCGACGAGAAGAAGGTTCTCGACGACTGGCATGCCTACTTCAAGTCAGTCACCGCTCACTCGCCGTTCTGTGCTGACTTTTTTGTGCGTTCCAGAAAGCGGTACAACGTCGTCGGCCGAGTCGTGGACCTGCCAGACACCGTCAGGAACCTGTAAACCTACTGCATTATGAACTCGAATAGCTCTTCGATCCTCGTTTCATCGCCGTCGTCAGTGCGACCATGCGCTCGCAAAGGATTCTCGACTCGGCTTTGCGTCATCCACGCGCTCGACCCCCTCTCGAGGCTGATGCCCAGTCGGCTACAGGCAGATCCTTCGTCCAGGCGACTGACTAGAAGCGCGACAACCAACTCCGGACTATATCCGCGACGTCGCTGGAGCGGCCGGAACGTGGTCGACATCGCCCGCCCTTCCCAAGATGCGTTCGCACCGTGCCTCCCATCCACCTGCTCCACCGCAGCTGCTCAGTTGAGATGAATTGAAACAGCCTAAATATCCCGGGATCAGTGTGTAAATCCTGATGTGCCTGATGTGGTAACGGACAAATAGTGCGTCCATGGGGAACGGCCTCGGTGATCCACACGCGAGCGCGCCGGACATTCCCCCCTCGTCTTCTCAACGCTCCTTTTTCCCGCGCTCGTCACCCGCGCAACAGCCGACCCCGTCCGAGTCGCGCCCCGCTGTCAACAGGGCTCCTCAGAAAACTTCTCGGTGTTTGGGCTTGGGTTCAGCTGGTCTTCCCTGCTCCACCTCCACGCTCCCTCCGTCCCACTCGATGGCATCGTCAGCAGCACCGATGGACCCGGCGCAGGCAGCCCAGCTCGCCGCACTGCAGCGCCAGCTCCGCGACCAGATTCACACATGGCTCGGCACCTCAGAGTTCGGTGTCATCGTCGCCTCCGTCTTCTACGGCATCAACATTATCCAGCTCTACACCTACGCGTCCACGCGCGAACGCAGAGACCCGCTCTGGATCCGTTCTCTCGTGCGTCCTCTTGCGCGTTGTTGTTGCTGTCCTCCGCGTTGACGTCTGTCTCTTCGCGTAGATTGCCTGGGTCTGGTATGTTGTCCTCCGCTCGCGTGGCTTTGACACCGTGCCTGACATTCACCCCGCGCTCCTCCTCGTCAACAAAACCATAGGTGTCTGGACACGGCTCATACGGGCTTGATATGGACCTGGCTATTCGACAAAACCGTCCTCGATGCAGCGGACCCGACGAAAATCGTAAACTTGTTCGACATGACCGACGCGCTCATCCTCTCCGTCGTCTTCAGCGGCTTCATCGGTGCCTCTGTGCAGGTGTGCATCTTTCATCTTTCACCTCCGTCGTTCCGTTATCCATCACCGCGTTGCCCGAGTCTGCAAGCTTGATAATAACTACTCCCTCCTCCGTCTACAGTCCTTCTACGCGTACCGCATAAACCGGCTGGCCGGGCACCCCTGGTTCAGTATCCCGGCGTACATCGGATCTGCAGTACGCGCCGCGTTGAGCGTCGCCATCGCCGTCTTTGGCAAGCAGGCGAAGACGCTCATCGTCTTCACCGTCATGTACCCGTGGGCTATTCATGGCGTACTAGGCGCCAGCGTCGCCGTCGACCTCTTCAACACTATCCTCACGTGCATCTTGCTCGCGAGGCAACGGGATGGGTTGAAACAGTGCGTCACCCCGCATACACGCGCCAGACTTAGACTTGGACTAACGTCTTTTGCAGGACGGCGGGCATGATCTCTAAAATGACTGTGTGGACGATTGAGAACGGGTTGCTCACAACGTAAGTAAAGGGTGATCCGACCGAAACTGGTCCACTGAGCGAACTTGTGCTCATGTGTGATCCCCTTTATTTTCCCCACAGCGCAACCGCACTCGCAATGCTTGGTCTAGTACGTTCTCTGCAACAACAACAGACCATGTGCTGATGTCTTGCAGTCTGTTTCGGGCCAGTTCTGTTCGTCCTGGCCCCCTCTCTGCTCCGCGTCGAGACCATCAGCGCTAACCCGTTACGTCGCATCGCAGCCTCTGTCCCCGCTCTTCTGCACGTCTACGCCAAGCGTGCGTACTCGTTACTCGTCGGGTTGCGTAGCGTCTTGCTCATCATATTCTCCACCTTTCCCCCTATCTGTTTTTAGTGTTCTCCTTCTCGCTTCTCGTCACGTGAGTAGCGGCGGGAAATTGGATGCAGTGCCATTGCTGAATGGGTCATTGCTCGCAGGTTGAACTCGCGCGAGAAGCTGCGGCAGGCGATCTATACGATGCAGCAAAGCGGCATGCCGAGCACTGGCAGGACCGGCGTTTCGAACCTGTCGCGTCCTCATTACACCGGTGCCTACTCACAGCATGTGCGTTCTTCCCCTCACATTTGTTTGTCGGGTTTCCCTGACTGGCCCTTGTGCTGCATCAGAAAGAGCCGCAGTTCGAACTCATCGGAACCAATGTACGTCGCCGTCACCTCCCGCACTTCTCTTTTTCTCACCTTTAACTTCTCTCCTCCTAATCCATCATTTTTCATCTGCTGCGACCAGTTCCGACCACAGAAGGGCGGTGCTGCTGCCGGACACCACGACGTCGAGGCGGGCGTCATCCACATCGACACGGAGGTCAAGATGTACTACGACCCGGACGTGACGCTCTCAGACTCGCCGTCCAAGGACTCTCAGTTCTCGAAGCAGTCGCATTCGCATTCGCATTCACAGTCACCGCTGTCTCAGAAGGCCGCCGCGACAGCTTCTCCAGTGACACGGAAGCCCGTGCCGATTTCCTTCCCACCACTGCCAGCGGGCACGGGCACGGGAAGCAGGCCCCCAAAGCCTGGCATGATCTGACACCTGTTCGAAGTTTTCGGACACTTCATCGTTAATCGTTCCTCGTATTACTCACAACACTGTATCGCTCACACATTCGTTTTCCTCATTCTCCCCTTCTTGCGGTTCAGACCCCGACGGGCATACTCAACGCAGCGCGCAGACCCCCCGGATTTTGTAGAAAAACTACTATAGTATACTTAGTACATTTGGCATGTACCCGTTTCTGTCTACACTGGAGGAGCGGATCGGATTTAATAGGGAACACATTGGTCGTTGTCTCCAGAACTTGGCAGGTGGTTGACATTACTTTGGGAAACGCGCTGCATTTCAACAGTCGCGCTACAAATGCGTTGTGTTACCCGGAACAAAGATGCACAACCTCATCGCCAATGCCAGACACCCGTGACTTCCTCACAACAAGTACCATCGCCAGACGCAGTGAAGACGGAAATCGTCATCCATGTTTGCACGCGCAGGAGCACGCGGGCTTGTACTATATGCTACACGCGGAGGGATGAGACAAGCGAGGGACACTCGTACAAGTCGTTCTTCCAGCCGCCAGACACAGGGGAAGGGGGTGAGGCGCACACATAAAGAACACAACGTAAAACAGAGTAGTAAGATCGCGAGCACGAAACGGAGAAGAACACCACTTGAAACCAAAAACAAACAAAAAAAGATCCGTCCTCCATAGGATTTCCAACAAAGATTCGAATGCAGGGCAGGGAGAGGAAACAACGGCGCGCGGTACGGTCGTGTCGTAAATAACGATATCGCAATCGGGGCGGTAAGCGGCAAGTTAAACGAGCGTGGAGGTCGACGAAGAACGGCGAAAGCACAGCGAGTTGGACGTGAGAGGGAGCAGTCGTGACGATCACCGTTCCTTGGATCGTTGTAGAGGATAGTGATGTTGTGCTTGCAGCTCTTCCATCGGATAATTTCGACGATGGTACGTGTCTTCTAGTCGATGGTGACCATGCGCCGAAAAGTTTTCAGCGACGCTGTGCGGTCTTGAGTGGTCGTCGACGCGATTGCCGGCGGCGTCGATGCCTCCCAACACGTCGTCTTCTGCCCATGTATGGTTCTGCATGCAATGAGTAACGCGGCTCGTGTCACGGCGTGCACATGACTCACCTCGACACGCAGTATTATCATGGGGAGAGCGAACACGAGTCCCCCGACCAGGAGCCCCCAGGTGCTGGCAAACATATGGACGTAGGAGGTGCCTTGAGCATCAAGGCGCCAGCCCACAGCCGCTGCCGCGGACTGTACGCCTTTGTAGATGCCCACCAAGACGGACAGCTTACGCGAGTTATTGCTGACAGCACCAATCATCCCTACAGGCGGTCAGTCCATGGATACACCATCGCAGAGGTGTCGACGTACAGTACGCGTATGTTTGCCAGCAGGCATCGCTGATACCGTTCCAGATGTAGAGGATGGCCCGGCCAGCGTAAAGCTTGTCAGTCAGGTCCATCTTCGGCGGCTTGTTATCGCGGTCATAGGTACGCTGGATGACGAGGTTGCCGGCCCAAACCGCCATGATTTGCGCAAGTAGGACGACCCAGCCTATGTGTGCGCGGGAACGACGCGAGAGCCGCGAAGAATCGAGGAACAATCCAAACAGGCCCGCGCCCAGAATTTGCGAGAGCCAGTACAGCAGGTTGTTGAGCGCTCGTGTTCGCGGGTTGAAGAGGGCGAGGTTGAAATCGTTGAACTGCCAGGTGTAGAACCAGTTGGACGCCCAGAAGTAGGGCAGCAGCAGGATTATCAACGGGTCGCTCAGGAGACCTTGGAAGACGCCGCGAATCTCGTCTATCCACGAGAGCTGCACCATGACGACTGAGCGAGTGCCGTCTGCCCGACGTACGGTAGACGGCGGCGACAGCAAAAGTGTAGCGCACATCCCTGAGGCTGTGAGGATGATGAAGGCAATGTACGTCCCATTGCCAACGCTGACATCCTCGGTTTGGTGAAAGGTCAGGGCGAGCGGCACGGCAGAGCCAATGACGGCGCCTATGTTGAAGATCTGACAGAAGAAACAGTGTCAATGCGCGGTGCCGTGGGCGAACAGACGGAAGGAATGTACCATCCAGAACATGGCAATGTACCGGCCCTTCGTGGCTTCCGTCGAGTATGCGAGCATAAGGACACCTTGAGCGGTCCATAAGATTCCTAGGTGATCGTTAGCCTGTGGGGCGACGGGCGCCCAGCCGCGCTAACTCACCTGCACAGAGACCCAAGATAGCGCCGGCCCCAATAACAAAACCGCTGCGGGCGTCACAGCAACGTCAGCAACAGAAGAAACAGGCCGGAGCTAGATAGGCCAGCGATACGCACTGGTTGCCGTTGATGTTGTAAGAGAGGAATGAACCAATGTACAGAACATAACCAGTCGAACCTGGCGGACATGGTTAGTTACGGCAGGACAGTAGCGCTGTATATGCCCACCGATGAAGATAGCAAGACGCGGGCCGATTTTGTTGACGATAGAGCCGCCTACATAGCCATGTAAGCGCAGGTCACAGAGAGCGGCGAGGGAGCGTGCCGAAGAAAGCCATGCCCGCGAAAGCGCTGTATAACGTGACGGCCGCTGCGGAAAGTGCGAGGACGATGTGAGCGACGACGACGACGGCGCAGACAGCGTGAGCACACACCGTTATCTTGCGTTGTTGCGTCAATCTGGCCACCTCCCCCGAGACCCGCGAGCGCGTTGAACCTATCGCTCGTGTGAACACACATAGATAACGATTTCCGCCAGCGCACGACTGACATTCCCGGACATGCGAAGCATACGAAGGAGACGAGAACGACCTGGGAGACTGCGTGAGCGACGGGCGGGACGGTGAGAGCGGTCGGCGGGCGCACCTGGACGGCTGGGTGGCGGTAACCAAGCTTGGGGACCTGGATGTCGTCGTCTTCGACGCCGCTGCCCTTCTCTACGGTGGGCTCGTTTGTGTGCTCGCTGGTGGACATAGCGGCGGCGCTCGGACGCTGAGGCGAGCGCGGGCAGCGGCTGACGCGGGTGGAAGTAAGAGACCAAGATTCCAAGAGCCGCGCTCGTTCTGGGATAATTCCCGCCCGGCTTCCTCGATCGCTCGGAAAACGCCGCTCTTCACCGAGAAACTGATCCCGGTGATGGCCACGGTATCCAAACCGCTAATGATCTCTGATCCCTGATTGGAATGGATTCTCGACCCCGCATTTACCAGGGATTCAAGCTCAGGCCGCACTGCTACAGTACTCACTCTCTCGGGGGACTCTACACCGAACAGTCTCCCGACCACCGTCTACGCGACGTGCCTGAGCGCCGTGTGTCCGCTTGTGCTTCGCGCCCTGATCGTCTTGGATTGATACTCCTCCATCGCATGTGCAAGGCTCCACATTCCCAGGATGACAATTGTCTCTGCAACGCTGACCGCGTGTCGCAGTGTCTACAGTCCTGCGAAAAAAGGAAACGGTCGCAAAGGAACCGAAACTGTCATCGATCTGCAGGTCCGTCTTATTTTGGCGTGCCAAGTTTGAAATGTGGAAACGCCCGTACCTGTAATGAGGACCACGTGGATCATGATCACCAACATGTATCCCGTGCTCAAAGCCTAAACCAGGTCTCGCGCCCCTCTGTAGCGCCCCCTGCCTGCACATGACAACGTCGTGACACTGCTCGCGTGCGGTCAATCCCACACTGCCCGTCGAGGAAGTGTTAGCTATCGATGTGTGCGCAAACACGCAAACAGACAAAGGTCACCACCGTCAACAACGCACATAAGCCGATGCATTCTGCCTCCCCTCTCCATCAGCTTTACGATGGAACTATCTCGAGTGTACTCCAAAGTAGCAGGGACACGATCTAGGAACTTCACCTTTGAAGGTTCGAGCATGTGTACAAGGCGATTAGGATGTCACCAGCCGCCAGAACTAACTTACAGGGCAAAGAAAGGGAAGGCAGATGAGCAGTTCCGTCCATATATGTAGTTCAAGTGAGAAGCATGTCCATACTTCGAAGCACGACGCAGAGCCGTGTCAATATCGGACCGAACGGCAACGTCTGCTGCATTTTCGTACGTCGAGAGTACTGCTTCCAGGACTACGTATCCCATGAAGAACCACGAGATGCAGATCCCATGAGAATCGAGCCAGTGCAGCCTGAGGAGAAAGACGTCGGTCTGCAATCCCCTCATGCAGCATGGTTCGGAGTTGTGAACGATCGATTCCCTGAACGAGCATGAGGCAAATCCAGAAGGGGTCGAATCAGCACAAGAGCCGTACGCAGTACAAGAGCGCAGGGACGTACTGCTGCATGCAGAAGTTCAAGAACCAGATCGGTCGAAATAGACCCTAAGAGCCAGGCATACGGCGGATACGGGCTCCACGGCTGCAGCAACCCGGACGCACGCCGTAGATATGCCCTAGAACACGCAGCACGAGAACCGAAGCAGGGCCGTGGCAAGCGCCATCCCAACACAAGTGACAAGTCGCGAACCATAAAGAGCCGTATACAAAGTAGAACTAAGTGTTGCTTCAGATAAATTATGCCTACATGCTACATCCGAGTACAAAAACGGGAGGAAAATGTGCACCCGTGGCTTAGCTAAAGGTCGGGCAGCTCGCGCTGCAAAAGCCTTGTCCACGTACTCTCCTTCCACCACTCGTCCATCTCCACGATCCTCTGCCACACGCTCTCCTCATCCACGCCGTACTGCGCATACTTCCCTGCGCCCTCCGTCTCAGGGCCCAGAACGCCAGTCCGTCGCGCCACTTCCTGCGCTGCGCGGTTCTCCCCCCTGGGCGGTTCGTTCAGACGTGCGATCACACCACGAAAAGGGACGCACCGAAGGACTTCGAGGAGCTCTTTACGCTCTGGAAAGAATAGCCGCATCTCGATGTTACTGAGCAGCGCGAGCGCCACGCGGAACAAGAATGCGTCGCCGTGTAATACGATCCCGTCCCAGACGCGCGCGCACGCCTCTACTGGGAGATGGTCCACGAAGAGCGGTATCAACCAGTCCGCGAGGTACACGGACGGGGATATTTGGTGCTGCTTGAAGTTGAAGTAGACTAGAATACAAACCCGCTCTTAGCCGTCGAGAAAAAAAAAAGCATACGACTCAGCCGTGACGTACCTTTTGGCATGCAGTCTGCGAGTAGGGTATCAAATATTCTGCAAAAGGCACAATGCACAATCAATTAGAGACGAAACCGGCTTGAAGGTATATATATGCTCACCGATAGTATGCTTCAACCTACGGACGTCAGTTGCAGGTCGGCGCTCACGAACGGGTGGACGTACATCCTCCTTGAGTCCGGGTCCGCCGTAAAAGGATCGTAGACAATGCCGCTCTAACAGATTTCGCATCGCAATAAAGGCTCTATCTGGGGCGAGGTTGAGCAATAGCATCGCTGCTACTCGCGCTGTTCCCGGCACGTAGTGCGACATGCCCTCGTCCGCACGAGCGATCATCTGTACGAATAGATCAATTGGACGGTAAGACGACATGGTAGTGTGGTGTCGATACGCACGAAGGCACACAGCATGTCCCGCAGGTCGTCACACATAGGTCCTGTCGGCGGGCGAAAGAGGTGTAACGACGGGAGTGTTGTAGTCATGTCCTCTTCAATCGCAGCCATTATCGAAGGACCAAGCGGATGAACGCCGCTTTCGCGCGCCCGTCGTCCCCTTGCCGAACATCGCGAGAACGAGTCTGTATACGTAAACCCAACATCATCATGAGCAAGGCTGGAGCAGGACAGGGCGGAGGCGGACCTTTACTGAGCGCGATGTCGTTCCCTATTGCCCGCTCCCACAGCACGCCTCGCAGATTACTCGGTATCCCGTTCCACCAGAGGGAACGCAGCCGTGTATCTCGTAATGCCGCCCGATAATCCGGCACGATTTCGCGCTCCCATGTCGATATACTCGCTTCTACAGCAGCCTCCCGCGCGCGACGCCGCTCCATGACGAGCGCTTTCCGCTTCTCATCTAGTCAGGTTGGACCGTTAGCCTCTGCACACATGGATGAATTAGAACGCATAACGCGTACCGGCAGCTCGACTGTTACGCATCATCTCTTCCCAGTCCTTGAGATGTTTATTATCCTCTTCCTTGTTCTTCGGTGGGAGATGCGAGGGGCGCGTTTTCGAGAGAACTTTCTCCAGCGCGCTGGGTCCGTGCGAGGTATGCGTGACACGAGGAGACTTTGCGCCGCCGCCGCCCGGGCTGCTGGACGATGGAGAGGTTACGCTGTGCACGGAGTGTTGAGACGAATGCGATGTTTCGACGGACGGCTGCTGCGCGCGGTGGTTCAAGTCCATGGATGCGGACGGCGAGATCGACATGGACATGCTGCGGTCGTGATCAGAGTCGCGAGAGTGGTCCGAGTCGTCCGTGACGCCCGACATGGAGGATATGCTCTTGACGGTACGATGTGCGACGTCGATGTGGACCATCGGATACGGGTGCTCGTCATTGTCGTCTGGAGGAGGCTCGATCTCGAGATGTATCGGTGCAGGCGGTTCTGGCGCGTCTTGGAGGTCGACGGCGTCCATAGCGAGATCAAGCTC